>APFE030166842.1:62439-110261 GCA_000404065.3 Pinus taeda | reverse complement strand
AGAAATTATCTAGGATTTGAAGACCCAATTGTCCTCCAAATTCGACATGAAAGATCTTGGTGCTGCAAACTATATTTTGAGCATGGAAATTAAAAGAGAACGGGTAAAGAGGAAGCTCTGGTTAAACCAGAGGAAGCATGTCGAGACAATATTGCAGAGATTTAATATGCAGGATAGTAAACTGGTGAAGGTTCCTATTCTTGTAGGTGTAAAGTTATCTGTTGAACAGTTTCCCAAGACACAAGAAGAGGAAGACGACATGTCATGTGTTCCATATGCAAGTGTATTCGGTGATACCTAATTTATGCAATGGTCTGTACCAGACCAGACATTGCACATGCAGTGGGAGTATTGAGCAAGTTTATGTCAAAACTAGGAAGGGAGCATTGGACAGAAGTGAAGCAGGTTTTTCAGGTATTTACATGGCACTAGTGATTATGGTTTGTGCTACCAAGGAAGAGTGGGATTGGACAAAGTGTTTGATATTCGTGGCTTTGTTGATGAAGACTGGGCTAGAGATTTGGACCAGAGAAGATCTATAAGTGGGTATATGTTTAACCTATTTGGAGGTGCAGTCAGTTGGATAAGCAAGAAACAATCTGTAGTGGCACTATCAACTACAGAGGCAGAATACATGGTATCCACTCATGCAAGCAAGGAAGCATTTTGGTTGTAGAGATTGGGTTCAGGTATGGGGTTAGTGCAAGGAGCTATAAGGATAGACTGTGACAGCCAAAGTACAATTTTCTTGGCAAAGAACCCTGCATGTCATTCAAAGACAAAGCACATTGACATTTAGTATCACTTAGTGAGGGATATGATAGAAGACAAAAAGGTGTTGTTGGTAAAGGTGGACACTTTAAAGAATACTGCAAATGCATTGAAAAAATCTGTGAGCTCTGAGAAGTTCTCTTGGTGTAGAGAAACAATGGGAGTTACAGGGCTGGATTGATGACTAAGCTCTGTTGTGGCCCCCCATGGAAAAAGAAAACAACAAGTGGGATAATGTTGGGTTTTGTTATATTCTTTCCACGACTAGCCCACATAGTTAACCGAGGGGTTAGATGGGTGGTGCAGCCCCCCCTTCGTTGTGTCGATTGCACAATGGGGCATCATAGGGGGTTTGAGTGGTGTAGGTAACCCCACTCTATGGGGTCCCGGGAAAATTTTGGTTTTGGAACCTATGTTAGGTTGGGCAGACCCACCTATGGTTTTATGCATGATTATCGCACATGATTTTGGACGCGATGGTTTTCGGTACATGGTTTTGGACATGATGGTTTTCAGTCCATGGCATTAGATGCTTTGACATGTATAAATATGTATTGTAACATTGAAAGGAACATAATGAAAAATCAAGCTGGTTGTCCCGGTTTTGGGATCCAAGGGAAATCTCTCTGTATATGTGTTTTATGTGTTATGCTCTCACATTGTTTATTTTTTGTGTCTTAGAATTTGTATGCAAGTAACTTCTTTAAGAGGTTAAAACCTACAGTGCACCTATGGTGGGCACCATTAAGAAGGAAAACCCGCATTTTCATTGGATAGAATCAACAGAGAAGAGTTTTTAGCTGCTCAAAAGGAAAATCACTGAAAAACCAATTTTAAGATTACCAGACTTTAACAAAATTTTTCAAGTTCATTGTGATGCTAGTGGGATAGCCATTGGTGCAGTACTTAGCCAAGAAAACAAGCCAGTGGCCTATTTCAGTGAGAACTTAAATGAAAGTATGTAGAATTACATGTCTTATGACAAAGAATTTTATGCACTGGTTCAAGCGCTAAAGCATTGGAGACGTTATCTACTGGGCATTGGATTTGTCTTATTTTCAAACAATTTTGCATTACAGTATATTATGCAATAACATAAGTTGAACCACAAACATGCAAACTGGGTGGAGTACTTGTAGAGTTTTACATTTGTGTTGAAACATATCAGCGGTTAAACCAACAAAGTGGCAGATGCATTAAGCAAGAGGAATTTGATCCTATAGTAAAGTAAGATAGAAGTATTAGGATTCAAACATCTTAAGGACTTGTATGAAACAGATGCAGATTTTAAGGAAGCCTATGAAGGTTGCCAAAATCCATTGTTTAGAGATAAGAGCTCATGGCTGGACTATAATATGCAGGATGGGTTGTTGTTCAAAGGAGCGCAGTTGTGTATCTCGGAATGTTCTATGAGAGAGAACTTAATCCGGGAAAAGCATAATGGGGGTTTAGTTGGGCATTTTGGCATAGACAAGACCTTGGATCAGTTGAGTCACTTTTACTATTGGTTGAAGATGTGTAGAGATGTACAGAGGTTTGTGACTAGAAGCAAAGTGTGTCAACTTGCAAAGGGACACAACCAAAACACAGGGTTGTATATGCCCTTACCTATTCCAAATAGACCATGGGACTTAGTTAGTTTAGACTTTATCTTAGGTCTGTTGAAGACACAATGGGGATTCAACTCCATCATGGTGGTGGTGGATTGTTTCACCAAAATTGCACATTTCATTATGTGTAGGAAAACTAGTGATGCCACACATGTAGCACACTTATTTTTCAAAGAGATAGTCAGATTACATGGCTTGGTGAAGTCTATTATTTCGAACTGGGACGTAAAGTTTACAGGTCATTTTGGTGGACCTAATGGAAAAAGTTAGGCACCAAACTGAACTTCAGCTTAGCTTATCATCCACAGACTGACAGGAAAACTGAAGTGGCGAACCGATGTCTGGGGAATCTATTAAGGAGTTTGTTTGGAGAAAATTATCGACAGTGGATTTGTGTACATGCACGAGCGGAATTTTCTTATAATGATTCACCCAATAGAAGCACGAGCTGTAGTCCTCTCTAGATCTTGTACATAATGCATCCATGCGGAGTAAATCCGTTGCGAGATTTGGGTTAGTTGGAGTGCAGGAGTGCTAGTGGAGAAGATTTTGCAAAGGCAATCGACGATCTTCACGAACAGGTGAAATTAAAATTACAAGACAATAGGCAAAGATACAAACAGAAATCAGATTTGAAAAGGCGCGAGGTACAATTCAACGTAGGGTACCTGGTATTAGTGCACCTATGAAGGGAGAGGTTTCCTAAAGGTGAATACAACAAGTTAAAATGGAAGAAAATTGGGCCTTCTAGGATTCTTCGAATGTTTTTTGCAAACACTTATGAGTTACAGTTACCTCCAGGTATAGGAACCTCACCTATTTTTAATGTGGTAGATCTGTACCAATACGTTGCAGAAAATGGAGAAGATAGTTTGGAAAGATGAACACAAGACACCTAGAATGAGAACGACTCGCGGATTAAACATATGCCTTCATAAAAGCCTTTAGAGATCGAACAAATCCTAGACACCCAGGTGGCTAGACAGACTCGAAGAAAAGAATATTTGTGTTACCTATACAAGTGGAAGGGCGATCCTATTGAAAATAGTTCTTGGTTAGATGTTGGCCAGATTCAAAGCACTGGGTACTCTATTGAAGAGCTCATGGACAAGAGCCATGAGTTTAATTTACCCCATGAGCCTGATGCAGGAGCATTCCACTGAAAAGGCGACAGCTGGGAAATGGTTTTTTATTTTTGCTGGAAAGAAAGAAAAACATTTCGAATTCTGTTTTATTTTTGTTTTACTTAAATTAAGGCTAACACAGCCATTGTTCTTTAAAAATTAAGAAAGCAAGTAAAATAGGATTAGTTAGGAGTATGTTTAAAGAAACTTTTAAGATAATTGAAAGGTAACTGAGGAACAATTCGTCAACTATAAGAAACTCCTAGTAAGGAATTAAAAAAGAAAAACCAGAGCCTCATTCAAGGGGCTACCATCTAGAGAGAAGAAAGGACATAGAGTTTTAAATTACAATTTTTCTTGAAATATCTATGAAAGCAAATGAATCTAGAACCTGTCATTAAGGAAGCAAGACAAATTATATTTTCTTATCCATTAATGTTTCAGAAATTGTGTTGAAAGAAAAATAGTGACATAATTCATTAAGAAGCTGAATGACATCGAAAAAATCTTGTGACTAGAGGCATCTCAGACTAGGAATGAGACAAGGCAATGCCAGCAAAGACAATACAACTTTTCTCAACAAAAAATAGGTACATTTACATTCAATATTCAAGCACACATGTGCATTTGTTACATTTCCGAATTTAACAGTTCATTATACATTTGTATTACCCAAAAATAATAGAGGGTTTCGAAACCCATGAGCATCGAAAACAATGATTTACAGGCCTAGACTAGTTGAACAACGAGGGTATGAAAACACAAAAGACCATACAAACACATGGAGAAAGCGAAACCCCAAAGGAAATACCCAACCAAAGATAGCGCAAGTAAGGACAAGATACAACCATGGAGAGATCCTACCTAGTTTTTCCCCAAACTTGAGAAGACTACCAAGGACGAGGCCATGGAGCAGCGTTCCCTAGGAACGACCTGCACACCACCACAAAAGAAGGTGGCAGTCAAGGAAACATTAGAGCCAACAAAACAAAAGGAAAATGAGCAGAAAAACAAAGAAAGGAGTGGGAAATTACCTAGAAAATGCCTGATTCCATGCCAGAGGATGAGAACCAAGTCTCTCATTAGAGGGTTTCTCCCAACAGGAATGCCATAGGAGAAATTTGCATACTCACCAAGGAGCCAGAGGGTTAGAGAAATTAAAATGAAATGTGAAAATGAAGTTGGAACAAGAAATTACCTGAAGTAGAGTTGACTGAGCCATTTGCTGCAGTATCAAGGAAAGAACCTGTGATTACACAGATCCAGGTCATCACCAGAACCAACACCAAGAAAAAAACCATCACGATGAAACAACTTGCAGTTTGAAAGTTCACTTGAAACATTTGAGAACCAGCAAAATAAACCACCACAAGGACCAAGTGAAGGCACAGTGCTAACAAATCACCACACAGAACAAGCGAAGGCACAGTGCTAAAAAACCACCACAAGAAACAAACGAAGCCAAAACACACGCACAGAGCTGAATGAGAGCACGGAGAATACAGGAATGAACTCCAAATTTCCCTTGGCAGGTGTGAAATGACCACATTTTCAAAGCCAAGGCCAGTACAAAGGGCAAGTCGATAACATAAAGTGCATTAAAACCTCACACCAAAACCCTGCTATTGTTTATTCAAAAAATTAACAAGAGTTAAAAGGTCACTTTTACGTGTCCCTCCTCGGGATTGTGACCAGTATGATAACGACATCACCTCTATGTACATCACCACTATTGACAACACTTAATGTAGCATCCTACACCATCTTAACACTAGGGCCTAGAGACGGAGTCCCTCCTAGATGAACTCTATTATCAATGGCTTATGCTTTCATGTGTTGATCATTGTCATGTTCCTCTTCTTTAGAGCATGTAGATGTATTCATTTATGTTCTCTTAAAAATTAAATGTAACACATCATGAATGTAAAAGTTCTTGGAAGGGTGCTTTGTCACACCCAGACTTGGATCAAGTGGTCTTTGTGTTGATGTGAATCACAACATGAAAAATGGAACGTGTAGCGACAGAGGATGAAGAAGTGATGTACGAGACCATGCTCAAAATTTCCAAAAGAGTGGAAATCATGTATGAAACTCTACAGAAAGAGACAGAGGGAAAGGAGTGATTGCAACTTCTGTTGCAAGCCATGAAAGAGGCTCGGGAAGAACTGAAGCACAACAACCAAAACCTTCAAACAAAAAACATTGAATTGAAGATGCATCTACATGAAGAGAAAGAGGAGAAGCAAATTCTTCTACAATAGCTACAAGAAAAGGACGAAGCCTTGGAAAATGTACAACGTGACCCATGTGAGGTAAAATGTAATTCTCTGAATTCATGTATGTGTCTTGATGAAGATTTTGTTGTTTATGAAAATCACACCACATAAAATGGCTCCAAAATGTTGAATAAAATGGGGTGTGAAGGAAAAGGCTTGGGTGTGAATGGCCAAGGCATTATCAAGCCCATCAAAGTAGAGGAATTACCCTGTCAGGCAGGACTTGGGTATGTCAGCAGGGAAGTTGGGTATGTTAGCATGGAAGTTGAGGAATGCGCTGAGACAACTAGTGAATCACCAACAACAGATGATGAGAAGCCCTAATCATTTCTTTCCAAATTGATAGAGGAGGTAAAAGATGTTGATTTCCTTTTAGTTTCATCGTCACATAGTATGGTTTCTGTTGGAGATTTGGAGATCCCAATTACAGGGAAAAACATGAGGCTCCTTACTAGGAGAAGGCACGAGAAGGAAGAAAAACTTGGTATTAATAACCAAGGGATAACTCAACCATTGGAGGTTGTGCAGAGACCTCAATTTGCAAGCATGGGATACACCAAAAGAGAGTGCTCAAAGGTGTCAGATTCTTCTGAGACATTGTTGAAATCATCGAAGAAAGAGAATGATGGGAACACATCCCCATCATCCCATGGAATTTTCCATTGCAGGAAAAGAGCTGAGGCAATGTCTCATCATCATACTTACACCAGAGATGGCAAGGAAAGGTGTAAACAGTTTCGATATTCAAATGAACATTTCGATTATAATCATGTTGTTAATGATGAGCATAAAACATGGCATCAAGAAACATGTACCTTTTTTGGATTGCATAACCACAAATTTTCTAAGTGTTGGAAAAGAATAGCAGCACAAACAAAGAAGAGCCATGAAACTCCTTCTCAACATCAAGTAAAGAAACATGCTAAATAGATCAGGAGGAAGAATACCTATTGCAGTCATTGTGACAGAAGTGGGCATCAAAGAGCCACTTGTTGGAGGCTCCATCTAGAGAAGAACCTTTAAGACAGAGTGTTGATGCATGAACCAGGTGAAGTAGTTGTTCGACCATCGAGTGCGCCACAAGGAGGCAACCCATTCACATTGATAACTGAAAAATGGTTCCTAGACATGTTAACATTTCATGGTCATACTTTTGTAAATCATTTGTTGCATTTTAAAATGTAAAAGTGATGATGTGTTTTCCATCACTTGTTCAACAATGATTATGTTTGGTCTTATTTTGTGTTGCATGATAAACTACGAAAGTGATGTTGTGTTTCCATCACTTGCCAAAACAATAGTGTTTGACCTTATGTTTATAAATCATGTGTTGCAGTAATGATGAGTTTTCCATCTCTTGTTAAAGAAATAATGATATTCTCGGCTTGTTTTCGTAGCTAGGATATTGTGTCCATCTTGATGTAAGCTTGACCACCGAGTATGTGTTATGAACTCATGGCAAGTATGGGATGCTTGGGTAATTAGTTGGTCATGAAAGTTAGGCATGTAATTTGTGAAACAATGTACTACAGGTTGCAGAGGTTGCAAGCATCAGCTAATTGCTTAAGGCTCCGAAGAACAAAAGTGAAGGAGATGGAAGCGAGACCTTTCAGGATGCTTGTGATGGAGATGAGGTACAAAGAAGTTGCATATTATTTTTCATGCTTTTGGAGTACCAAAAGCTCCTCATTGGGGAGGAATGATCTCGGTGGCTCCAAAGACACACGGAGGACAAAGAGGACTTAGGAAAGCTCAAAAATAAAAATGTTTGCATTCTGCTCAAACTAGGACTAGAGTGTAGATCTTATCGTCTTGATTGTGGTAGTGTGAACAGTTCATCAATCTGAGTTCAGATGAAGGAGATAGAGGCAGTCAAAGTTGGGTTGACTTTTGTTAAATCAATAAGCTTAAGGAGGCCACAATTTGAACCTTTTCGGCGGACAGAATCCGGAAAACTCCAGCCATATTTTGCGTGAAATCGTGGCTTATTTAAAAGACTCCTCCGGTCCAAAAACCGAATTTCAAAAAAAATCATATTGTTTTTTTTTTTTTTTAAAACGAAAAAATATAAAAAAAGGGGAGTGGGGTGATCAACCCCGCCACCCCCCTGCACATAAACCTCACATAATGAAAATTTGGTGGAGGGGAAGGTCACAACCCTGCCCCGCTCCCATGAAACTGTCCACACAATCAACTACAAATGGATGGTGGGCCGACCCTTGGGCACAGACCTAACCACCCCACACCCCTTTAAACATGGAACCAACCGCACTATTAAGTAATGGGTGGTGGGTCAGCCCTTCGAGCACAGACCCAACCATGCTAAAACAAAATAGCACACTAGCCCACACGGAATGGCTGAGGGAAGGTACGTGGGCGGGCCACCATAGGTGGGCCCAGCCAACCCAAAAATTGTTTTTAAAATAAAATTTCGTTTTGGTTGTGTATAAGAAGGAGCAGGCGGGGTTTGACTACCTGACCTCCTCACAACTAAACTGGATCTCAACCATTACACTAAACCAACTTATTGTGAAATCCACCCACAAAATTATATTTAAACGCAGTTTGTCAGTCCGCTGAGGAGGATGATGGTGCATGGAGTTCAAGGTAGAATTTTGCAAGAGGGCCGAATTTTCAATTTGTCAGAATCTGACAAATTTTATATGGTTTCAGCACTTCTCAGCACCATGAATACAATTGCACTATCATTTTCTCGATTAAATTTTTTCATTTTCGGCCATTTTTTAGTATGCAGGTGGAATCATGAGTGCTGTAGAACAGGTAGTGGAACCATGATCCTTGAAATTTTCCCGAGGTAAATTTTCTCCATGTCGGAATATAGTCAGGTTTATAGTCATTTTTCATGGTTCTCCACAGGGATCACAATGGTGAGGTCAAATTCACCTTTGGAGGTGCATATTTCTAGTCCACCTATGGAGCAAAATCTTTGAGGAATCTATGGGGAATCTAAAAGATTCCTTAAACCCTTGATTCTCAATTTCTGATAATTCAAAAATTGGATAGTTTATTTTGTACTATTTGACGTCACAAATATGATTGTGCGTTCCAATTTTTCATTTCCTCATTCTATTCTTCAACCACTTTTCTAAGTGGAATGCAGGTGTCAACATTCATGTGCGAGCAACCATTTCCATGCGATTGATGCCGTGATATTGATGGCATGAACAACTTTAGCAGTTTTTTATCCACTTCTTTAGATGGCCCTTGGTTGTGAGGTATATGTAGTGTGTTCATGTACTTCTTTTTCTATGCATTGTGATACATAGATCCCTATTGATGCTTGATGAGGAATCTTGTTTATTACTTGTTTTCATGAATTCTGTGTGATAGGATGTGGAATCGTCTATGTGATGTACTTTTTGTCATGATTCCTCATGTTATGTTTTGAGATCCCTTTATTGTATGTTGATGAGATACTCATGTTGTCATCATGTATGTTTGCATTGAGATCCCTTTCATACCACATTGACGGGATGATCATCATGCATGAGTTTGTTTCATACTGAGAGGAGTCTTTTGATTGAGAGTTCCTATAGTGTGACATCTCTTGGAGCCACTCCTGCATGAGGGCTTTTTCCTTGTATGATAACGACATCACCTCTATCTACATCACCATTATTGACACCACTCAATGCATCAGCCTACACCATCTTGACACCAGGGCCCAGAGATGTAGTCCCTCTTGGACGAACTCTGTTATCAATGGCTTATGTTTTCATGTGTTGATGATTGTCATGTTCCTCTTCTTTACAACAGGTAGATGTATTCATTTATGTTCTCTTAAAAATGAAATCTAACACATTAGGAAAGTAAAAGGTCTTGGAAGGGTCCCTTGTCACACACAGACCTCGATCATAATGACAGTTATGATATGTGAATGAGAGTGAAAGAGACACATGCTAGATTGAAGATAACATGACAATGAAACTAATTAAATTCAAAGAAAGTGAAAGTGAAAGTTGAAAACTTGAAAACGACACTCACAAAAGGTAAGAAAGAGCGACAATTTGAAAAACTCACCAAAATAGAACTACAAATGAAACCGAATTTGAGGGACTATCAATAACAATGTGCACTGGCTATCATCATGGGTTTAACATTGCACAGGCACTGCATTGGTGGACTCTGCTATACTTGTTCAAGCTTTCATAATAGAATGCACTCATTAACTTATTATGAATTGAGCATTTGTGAGAAAGTGAATTCAAATGATGTTGGCTTAAGGGGCACTGACCGAGGTTAAGAGTTGTTATGCCGACTAACAAAACCCTAACTGATGGCCCTTTCAGCAACAACCTACATAGAGCAGGTTGCAGTCTCACCCGAAGTAGTATTGGGGGATGTTAGAACCACTTTTATACATATAGAGACTATGTAATAAGTTATCTTGAGCCTTCAGAGCTTAGATCTTCCTGGTGCAGATTTGTATCCATCTAGGGTAAGTTATTGTACTCTAAGAGCCATCTTTTAGACCTTCACAAAGGTCTATGATAAAATATAATAGACCTAAGGGAATCAATCGATCCACTTTCGCGCACTAAATAGTAACTCTAGGTATGTGTTCACACAGATCTAACTAATTCAATGGAAATCATAATAGATTCAACAGTTGTCTTCATGAAAATAGATAGTTACTTAGTTCATTCATAAATATTAAAGATTCAGTAGGTTCATGCAGAAATTACACATTATTCCACAAAAAAAGAAATCATTGAGCGATAAAGCATAACATGAACAAAAATAATAATAAAACTCAAAGGCAAGATATTTCTCCCAAAATTAGTTTTTATTAAGCTCACCATTCAGTTTACAGACTTTTCGACCTTGCACACTTAGTTGTAGGGGACCGCGCAATCAGTTGTGGACTTACCAGGGTCTCTTGCACACTTAATTGTAGAAGCCTTCCCCTTTCACCTACGTACAAGAAACAGATCTTTCCTGCCTTAGCACCTGCCAAAAAAATATTTTATCTTCACTTAGTTACTTCTTAGACTGACTATGGCTCAACTATATGTAGTATTCTTGATTACACTACCATGGCCCGCAGCCTATGAGTGAGTCTCAAAACCAACCTATCACTTACCCAAACAAGGAGCTAAATCCCCTTTGACTCCTATCTAGTTGCACACTCCACTTCCACATTTCATGAAGACTTAACATTCTTGATAAAAAAATTACAAAAATTGGTTAAACTAACCCCAAAACTCACCCTGTGGACCATATCCCAATAGGCCCCCAACAGAAATATGGTGACTCGCCCTCGGGTCACTCACCCGGTGCCTCGATATTGCTATGGAGGCCACCTAACTCAATCTATAATGTTGTGATATCAAGAGAGCTTTGTACTGCATCTTGTTGCACTTCCTCCACTAGATTTTCTGTCATTGAGCATTCCACTTTTAGGCACATTGTTCTATGTGTCTTTTATAGTGTCGTTAACCTTTCCTGAAGTGATAGAGTAAGACAACATGCTTCCTCTACCCACAGGAATAATATGGCCTTCAGAAGGCCCTCTTTCCTCTGTAGCTCTTCCATCTGTGATTGCAACAGCTTTCCTTCTTGTAATTACATGAGGCGTTGGACTAGCACCAACGTGTGTGCAGTTGCCCAGACTTCATCAAACTTACACTATGTCTCTCAGATGTTTGTGTTGAGCTTTTGTAAGTTTGGGTCCTCCTGCAAGTTCATCCATAACTCCATGGCCTGATCAAATATCATCATGCAGTCTGTGACTACGGTATCCAATGTGCCCATGTTTTCCCTAATTGTTGCTCCTCTTTACTCCCAGACCTCTAGTGTAGTGGTTGGTTGCAACTTTAGCTGAAGCTCTAAGATCTTCATCTCAAAGTCAAACATGACTTTACCTATCTGATCCTTCGATGCGCAAACCGAAACAGCCAATTTTCTTATTTTTTTTATTGTTGCGGCATCCTCTAGAGTGTTCAACTCTCGAACTATCTTTCATGCCTACATTATTGTTGTTTCCAAGCTCTAACTGTGTGCTTGTAGCTCCTCCTTTTCTTTCAAATCTTGAGCTTTCTTTTCGAAAATCTACTCATTATTTACCTTGAACTCAATGATGACTATAAGGGTGCATTGTTACCTGATCTGCAGTTCATCTGAAACCCTACGATGTAGGGCATGGAGGGTTTGAAGCAACAACGTGGCCAAGTTTAACCCATGTCCTTAACTGTAGTTCACATAATGCGGTCTTCCTCTGATTATGTGCGAATAGGTCCTTCTGGGAGGGAAATGACTCTGAGGTCTAGAGTCCATTCCATCTCTACTACATTCTCGCTTCCTTGCAACAGGTTCACTTGTACCTCGCTCACTTTTCCCATGCTCGCTTGGACCCTATTGGTTTGGATCTGCAGCTCACATAGATCCTTCTAGGTACTCCCTAGTGTCTACATTTATTGTTGTTCAAACTTCTACCACAAATCTGTGATGGTTTCTCCGACCTTGTCACTTCTCTCATGGAGATCCCCTTCTATGACAATGATCAGGTCGTTGCACATCTATTTTTAATATTTCTACTTTTTCCTTGGCCCAACAATTTTCTCCTTTCTACACTTCCTCAATGTGAAGGGACTACTCTACTCTTCTCCACTGCTTCCTTCCAGCTGTGAGTGTTACTTCTCATCTGTATGCTTGAAAGCCTATTCTTTGACTTCGTTTATGCCAATGTACTCTTCCTCATCATGCTATTTTGCAATGCTTTCTTTTTCTATAGTTTCCTCAAGAGAAAATTATTTCTTCTTCTATTCAACCAGAGCTTGTGCTGCCTTTTTTTTGCCTCTTTATGCTTCTGCAGAATGGTCGTATGTGCAGTAGAGCTTTCTACACCTTTACTAATACCTACACCAAGATCCGTGGGTTCATGCCACTCTGCTGGCCAAGTCCCCACAATCTCCTTCACATTTGTCTATGATACTAAGTACGGAAACTTGTGCCAAATATGCTTAGGGTCCTTCTACACCGTGATTGATACATTGTGGAAATCAACCTTGAACTCCACGAAGGCCATTAACTACTTGAACAAGGTTGGGGACAACCTTGTCCATTGACTGCCAACCGTGCAAAGATCCATTTCCATGAGAATCAAGAAAACCATCTACTCCTTGATCCTCATTGGATCCTTTATTTCTCATAGTGAAGCAAACTCCTTGTCCTCCAGCAATCTCCATGCTACTAAGAAAATTGACAATAGGAGCCATGTGTAATGGCAGGGCTTACTGTTCTCTTTTTCTTTGTGACAGTTCGAGAGAAACTCCTTGCACAAATACTTCACCTAGTTATATTTTACTCCCTTCACACACTGGGTAGCCAATGATACTACAAGTGCTGGAACTTGGTCTGTATTGTATTTCCTATTAATCTTCCCCATAATAATTTCTGCAGCGAACTACACCACCTGGTCCTAAATGGAGTGGATAAAGTATTCATGTGACTTCTTTACTAACCCAAAGTTTTGTTTCATTTTATCTGCGGACTCCTTTTAACCACTTTTCCCTTCAAATTTCTTTGTATGGTCTACCACTTTATAGGGAAGCTTCGTAGTCCATTGGATTAGCATATCCATGATTGGGATGGGTTCACCAAGCCATAGGAACCCATCATGAACTAGTGCCAGCAGCTGGTGCACAAAAACAATGTTTATAATGGATTTACGAAAATGTGGGATGCAAATCATGTGCAACAACCTAGCTTGCTCAAAACCTCTGATCCACTTCATGGGTTCTAACCCCATAACTCCACTTTCTTCATACTAGATCTTCTTCATATATTTGTTAGTATCCAAATAAGGTAATATCTCATGGTTTGTGAGATCCCAGTATTCTATCTTCAAAACCGGAATGTGTGTTAAGACCATGCCTTCAAACTCAACCTGTTTTGGCAATAGCGGCAATGAAATGACGAATTTCCCAGAATCAAGATCTTTCATTACTTTTGCTTTTTCTTTTCAAGGAGGGATATAGTATGGGAGCTATGTGATAGGCTCCCATACTATAGGCTCCTCAGCACCCACATCCTCCACACCTTGGAATTCTTCTTCGTCTAGGTCCACCACTTTCTTTGATTGTTTATCCTTTTTCTCCTTTTCTCGCACCTCTATGTTCTTCCTCGGTGAATGTCTCACTGTCATAGGTTTGTTTTACTTCTCTTTTGTAGCCAATTGCTTTAGCCTATGTGACTTCGAGCTGCAGGAATAATAGGCATGACTTCCATAGATACAACCTTAGGTCCCTTTGCTTGAGAAACAATGGCTTCCAAACTGACTAGCGCAAACATTTTGGCAAGAAATATCTTTTGGTTCCACTCAGGTAGGGTTGCAAATATTGGGCTTGAAGCTCAATACTCCTAGAATTATCAACTCATAAACTTCAAATAACAAAGCTCACAAAAAATTCTCAGAAGGAAAAGTGTTATTTGGTAGACCAGCATGCCAAATTTATAGGCAGCTTTGAATTTAAATCTGACTGTTCCCTCCAATTTCTGATCATAAATGTGTCTTCCGCAACATATCTTCAAAACGTTTCCCCACAACTGGTGCCTACCTGCTCCTCTTAACGAATTTTTTTCCATAAAATCATTAGTAGTGACTCCAACGGGTGTTTTTGGACCCATCTCCACAGCACCATCCTCCATGGTGCAGCTCATCCAATGTAGCTTCACCTGTCACACTCTTGTTTCGCATCACACAACCTCCCTACTACGTTTTTCCTCTTGTTGGGTAGCCTATTTTATAGTCATACAGTCCCTTGTAGCTAGCTAGATTACTATGACTGTCTTGATATGATATAGCCATTTCATAGGGGAAGGATCCCTTGTTTATAACTTCATCCTACTTTTGTTCACTTTCCATAGGAATGGTTCCCCACTCATCTTCGTAAGCTGAGTTGCGCGCATCCGTGATCTCCTTAACAAAATATGGCCCTAACCAAAGCATTTAAAATTTCCCTGGAATTTTTTTGAACTTGCTATCATATAGTGACAATAAATCATCTATCTTAGAAGTCTGCAACTTAATATGCCTATCATGTCATGCTTTCTTGCATTCCTTTTGCACTTGCCAGTGAATTCCTATAAGAAAGAATTCCTATTCTAACTATAGGATCTACACGAGCCATTCCTCTAAGGTCTCATGATCCACCATAACTGTCAAAGATGCAATAAGTAAAATTGGTACAATATACTCCATAGGAATTACTGCTTCAATCCCATTCACCAACCTAAACAACATTTGTCTTGTCAACTTCTTGCAGGTCGTCCTGTATGTCCATAGCACTCCTAGGATGTGCATATTCGAGTCATTCCTCTGCACATTGTAGACATTCGTCAATGCATTCTCAAAAATATTGTTAAATGCTTCCACCACTCCATTCAGCTATGGGTGATAGGGCGTGCTCTTTTGATGATACACCTAGAATTCCATAAGCATTACACTAATTGTTTCATTCAAGAAATGTGGACCCCTCTCACTCATCAATATCTTTAGGCATCAGAACTATGTTCAAACATAATCAAACAAAATCTTTGCAACTGTGGCATTTGCACATTCCTTCACTGGCTACACTTTCACTTATCTGGTTAAATACTCATTTGCAGTAATGATATACCACATATCGGTCTTCTTACATGGTGGTTGTAGTGGACCTATGAAGTCGATGGCCCATTTATCAAATACGTCTAACGAAACCTCGGGATTTTAAGGAAATGCATCCGTTCGCAAAGGCTTCCTTGTCCTTTGGCAAGCATCACACACCTTGCAGTACGTCTTAGAATCCTTGTATAATGTTGGCCACCATAACCCAGTGCACAAAATATTCTACGTGGTTGACTTTTCGGCATAGTTACCTTCAGCCACTCCTCCATGTGCTTCAGTGAGGATGATAGCACATTTAAACTCTAGAACATCACTTCTTAGTATCTCATCTGTTACCATCTTATATAAATGACCCAAAATCACTGAAAAATCCACAGGATAAACTACTAATGCCTTCTTTTGCTAGGTTGAATAACGTTCCGGAGGTATTCCTATGGTTAAAAATGGAACGATATCTAATAAATGTTCATTCGTGACATGAAGTACAAAGAGATGTGCATCCGACAGTCCTTTGCCCAAACTATTAGGTTCTTCACCCATTTTAATCCTTGACAGATGGTCTAGTCCTACATTCAATCTTGCAAGCTTCACAATTACTTCAAAGTCATGTTCTTGAAACAACAGTAACCATCGGCATATATTAAACCCTAACAGATGCTTATTGATTAGGTACTTTAGCGCGAAGTGATATGTATACATTTTATAGTGTCCACCAAACAAATAATCCCTAAACTTTTGTAGCATGTAGACCATGGCCAATCCTTCGCACTTTGTAGTGGAGTAATTCTTCTCAGCTTTGGATAACTTTCTGCTTAGAAAGGGTATCATATGATCAATAACTCCTTCTCCTACCTGTGTTATACTACACCCAGCGTAACGCAAGAGGCATCTACATGTACATGGAACTATTTCTTCTAGTTTGGAAACACCAAAATAGGCGCAATCAACATATTTTCCTTAAATACATCCAAACTGCACTAACAGTCTTCATCCCATCATAACATCACATCTTTCTTCAGAAATTTTTCAATCAACATGGTTATCTAAGGATATGCCTTGATAAACTTCTTCTAATACCTAGTGTGTCCCAATGTCACACGCAATTGTTTCACATTCCTAGGAGCTTCTAAATTAACAATTATAGTGATTTTCGTAGGGTCCACCATCAATCCTTGCTTACATACAACGTGGCCGAGAAAAATTCCAAAGGGAACAAAGAATATGCACTTTTTCAAGTTCAGCATGATCTAATACCTTCAACATGTATCCAGCATGGGGCGCAGGCTCGCAACATGGCGCTTGTGGTGAAGTAAAATTATGACTATGAACATAAAAAATTCCTCTAGCCCGATAATGAGTCTAGCCACAACTAGTACATTCTATGGAAGATTCTTAGGTTAGAACCAATTAAGAGGGCCTACTCATTAGTACACTTATCCCCTTTGATGATGTCCTTGCTTTCTTGCTTCAGTTATCTCTTGTTTCCTTCTTCAAACACCTGAAACAAGTAAACAATAGCGAACAACAACCGTGATAATAGACAAATTGTAATTTAACCTACTTAACAATTCAAGAAACATTAAGCCATGAACATTACATAATATAACACATCATCTAGGGAACCAATCGATAGTTTCATATCTATTGAATCAAGAAGAGATTACAACCATTGCCTTGACGTTTCCATTCTCCTCCGACAAAACCAAGTTCCCACACACTTCTGCTATCATTTCATGATGGCCTCAACAATAATAATTTTAAGGCTCTCCCTTTTAGGCTTCACACTAAACCAAATTCACACTTCTCCCTAACACAACTAGAGAGCTACAACTATGAATAGCTTGTTGTTTACTCCAAACTTAATTAACACTAGCACACCAACATAACACTTCAACACTATCTTGTGCTTGGGAAAAAGGAAGGTTTATATAGCATGAATGGATGGGAGATGGTTCCTCTTCTCAAGGGATAAGGTCTTATCTCTTGAGCTAGTTCCATCCTTATATGGGAAAGGAGCCCAAATTAAAATCCTTGACCCGATCTTGCCAAACCATTTAATAGACTTCTGTTATGAAGCTTCTAGAGCTAGAAGCTTCAGCTCCTCATTTAAAAAAAAATCCATAAGAGGACCGACATGACTGGAAGAAAGCTCAGATTCTCCGGTCAATTGTAGGGACAATGTTAATCCCTTCATATCAGCACGAGGAGGATAAGGGAAATTAGCGCCAGTCTTGTAATCTAGAAAAAACTATAAGGTTTTGGGGAAATGGTGCAAAAGTGAATTGTTCTGTTCGTGAAGAGGGACACAATGGGAACTTTATATATTTACCAATCCTTAATTCTGAATTGATGATAACCAAATATTAAATTTATCTTGGAAAAAATAGTGGCTCCCCTTACCTTATGAAATAGGTCATCTATTTTAGGTAAATATTCAACACATTATGAAAGAACCATAGTTATTTTTCACAAATAGTACTAGTGATCCCCAAGGTGAGAGGCTTGGCTTAATGTATCCCCTATCTAACAATTCTTCAATTTTCATTTTTACCTACATCAATTTTTGTACACTCATTTTATAGGGTGCCTTAGACCCTGGTATGGCCCCAAGTGCCAAATCAATGGTGAAATCAATATCTATTTTTGGAAGGTAACACAAAAATTTCATCCTGAAACATATCCTTGAACTCTTGTACAACCTCCAATCATCTTTCCTTAGTTTCCTGTGAGAAGTATTTTACTTGTATAGAAAATAATTTACAACCTTTTATAGAACACCTTTTTAGTCATAAGATTGATATTTTCCTATTAGCAATTGGTTTTGGTATACCTCTAATAATCTATACATCTCCCTCATTGGTGGTACAAGTGGTAGTCTTGTCTAAAAAATTAATAATTTATATATACATTTCTAACCTGCCTATTCCTACTTATACATCATATAATCATGGAGCTAGACCAATCAAAGTGATTGGTATATTACATCCATTGAATTTAATAAGATAGTCACTAACACCACTGGAAAATCTTGTTTTGGTACTAGTGGCTAGTTGGACTCATGAAGAATTTTTATATTTTTCTATGTTCAACTTACACTTTTCGATTATTTGTGGATCGATTTAACTCAAACTTGTCCCTAGATCAATTAAAACAGACACAAGATGTTTTAGGATATTACCTTGTATTTTAATCATAGTAGACTGATTCTTAGATTGACAGTCTTCTAGTACTGCATTAATTATAGGAATGTTTCTAGACATGACATTCACTATGGAGGCTTCTTGTACACTCTGTAGAGCTTGAATTTATTTTATATTGTACTAAAAATTATAAAGTAGATGAGTCTCTCATCAACAAATCACTTTAGTGGATCCCTTTATTTTCCATTATGGGTTCCGGGGCAGCACCCCAGAAAATGTTGGTTTTGGAACCTATGTTAGGTTGGGCGTACCCACCTATGGTTTTGTGCATGATTTTCGCACAGGTTTTTGGATGCGATGTTTTTTGGTCCATGGTATTGGATGCTTCAGCATATATAAATATGTATTGTAACATTGAAAGGAGCATAATGAAAAATCAAGCTGGTATTCTCAGTTTTGGGATCCAAGGGAAAATCTTTGTGTATATGTGTTTTATGTGTTATGCTCTCGCATTGTTTATTTTATGTGTTTTAGAATTCGTATGCAGGTAATTTCTATATGGGGTTAAAACCTACATTTGGTATCAGAGTTGTTTTGGATTCAAGGGGACACCTTTGTTGTTGAGGGGTTTTTCTCAGGCCTGTGGTAGACCCTGTTCAGTGGGAGATCTGCGAAATCGATTCTAGTGGTGAAAAATGATGGTGAGTAGTGGAAAGATAGGGATTGAGAAATTTAATTTTCATAGTTTTGAGTTGTGGAAACTCAAGATGGAGGATCTATTGGTGGATAAAGATCAGTGGATCACAATAGATCTGGGTACTAAACCAATGGGACTGTCCGATGAAGAATGGAAGAAGTTGGATCAGAAGGCAAAGAGCACAATACAATTGTGTGTCTTAGATTCATATTGCTGAATGTATCAGGGGAAGCTATGGTGAAGGCTTTGTGGGACAAGTTAGGGACTTTCTACCAATATAAGTCTCTAAATAAACTATTCTTGCAAAAAAAGTTGTATAACCTGATGATGAAAGATGGAGACTCGGTGACAGAGCATCTGAATGCATTTAATACTGTGGTAAGTCAATTAGCATATGTTGATATTAAAATTTCAGATGAAGATAAGTGCATCAATTTGATGTGTTCTCTACAAGATTTGTGGGATAGTCTAGTTATTGCAATAGGTAGCAATGCAACTGCCTTGCAATTTGATGAAATAGTCTCACCCTTGCGGAAGGAGTAGATGAGATGGAAAAATATGGAGATCCAAAATGGTGATGCCTTGTCTGTATGAGGGCTGTCCCAGAATAGAAACAAAAATAAGCCATCGAGTGGGAGATATAAATTTAGAGGGAGATCTAAATCTCCAAGAAAACTTGTAAAGGTGGTGTGCTGGAAATGTGGAAAGGAAGGGCACTACAAAAGGGACAGTAAATATAAAGCTCTTGAGAGAGGAAATGGATCTGATGATGCTCCTTCTATAGAGGCAAAAACCACCTTAGATTAAGGTGGGGATGTATACATGGCTTCTTCAACTACAAAAGTAGATCATGAGGCATGGTTGATTGACTCAAGTGCATCCTTTCACTTCACTCCCCATAGATAGTGGTTTTGCGAGTATGAGAAATACGACCGTGGTGATGTCTTCTTAGGGTATGATAGGAAGCCTAGAATCGTTGGTCGCGGAAAGGTAAAGTTGAAGTTGCAAGGTGGAAGGTCTATAACACTTCCTGGTGTTCTACATATTCTTGCATTGGCCATAAATCTGATTTTTGTAAGCAAGATGGATGATGCAGGTGTAAAAACATTGTTCGAGAAGGATACCTATAAGATGGTTTGGGGAGCATTGGTATTGATGTGGGGAGTTCGGATTGGAACTATATATAATCTGCAAGGTAGCACGGTTGTTGATGGGTGCAATAGTTCTGTGGTTCCTGAAAGTGGAGCAGAAAATCTAGTGGTCTTTGAAGAGAAGACCATGCTGTGGCATCAAAGGCTTGGACATATTGGAGATAAGGGCCTTCGAATACTTCATGGTAATTGTATGATAGAAGGTATTTGTAATAGCTCTCTCGATTTTCATTTTTTTGAAATTTTGTATATGGGAAGTAGAATCGGGTGAGTTTCCCCTCTAGTGGTAAGAGGGCGAAACATATATTAGAGCTTTTGTATAGTGATGTGTTTGGACCTATGAAGGTTCCATCACTAGGTAAGTCTGTGTACTATGTATCATTTATAGATGATTTCTCAAGTAATACATGGATACATTTCCTTAAGAAGAAATCTAAAGTCTTTGAGAGATTTAAATAATTCAAGGCTTTGGTGGAAAACCAAAGAGAGAAGAAGATAAAGATACTGAGGACAGATAACGGTGGAGAGTTTTGCAGAATTTGAGGAGTTCTGTAAGAAGTGTGATATAGCATGATAGAAGACTACTCCATATACACCTCAACAAAATTCAGTTGCAGAAAGAATGAACAAGATGTTGATGGAAAGGGAAAGAAGCATGCTTAGTGGTCCTGGGTTAGGATAGGAAATCTAGGCAGAGGTGGTGGAGATAGCATGTTACCTAGTCAATAGATCACTTTCATCAGTGTTGGAGGATAAAACTCCACAAGAGGTATGGACTGGTAAGAAACCCTCTCTTTCACATTGAAGGGTATTTGGATGTGATGCATATGTACATGTTCCAAAGGAGAAACAAACCAAGTTGGATAGTAAATCTGAAAAGTGCATCTTTATTGGGTATAAGGATGGTTTAAAGGGTTATAAGCTTTGGAACCCAGTAACAAGGAAGCTTCTATACAGCCGAGATGTGGTGTTCAAAGAGGTGAAAGATGTTATTAAACATGAAGTCCAACCAAAGGAACCTGAGAAGATGGAGTTTGAGCTAAACGAGGAAAAATAAGACTGTACAATAGAGGAGGAATCAGAAGATGAAGAGCCACAAACTCCAGGTGTCAGAAGATCAGTTTGAGAAAGAAGGCAGCTAGAAAGGTATAGTCCATCTACTTTCTGTTCAAATTTTTCTTTATCTATTACTGATGATGATCCCAAAACTTTGAAGGAAGCAATAGATTTAGAGGTTGGAAAACTCTGGAAAGAGGCCATGGTTGATGAAATGACATCTTTGCTCAAAAATGAGGCTTGGAATCTAGTGGAGTTGTCAGCTGGAGGAAACCCATTTGTAGCAAATGGGTGTTCAAGAAGAAGACAAATTCAGAATGAAAGGTGGAGAAATACAAAGCTTGGTTGGTAGCAAAATGTTATTCCCAGGTGTTGGGAATTGATTTTGGTGATATTTTTTCTCCTGTTGCCAAGGTAACTTCTATTATATTACTTTTATCTGTTGTTGCTATTTTTTATTTTGAGGTAGAACAGATGGATGTGAAGACAACATTTCTTCATGAGGATCTGGAAGAGGAAATCTACATGAAGCAACCTAAAGGATTTCTGGTGAAGGGTAACAAAAAACTGGTATGTAAGTTAAAGAAGTCTCTATATGGGTTAAAACAGTCACCAAGGATGTGGTATCAGAAATTTGATACATTTATACGAGGACTTGGCTTCACCAGAAGAAAATCAGATCACTATGTGTATTTTAAATTAATTGGTGACCATGTTATTTACTTGGTCTTGTATGTGGAGGATATGTTGCTGGTTGGAAATGACAAAGAATTTATCCAGGATTTGAAGACCCAATTATTCTCGAAATTCGACATGAAAGATCTTGGTGCTACAAAATATATTCTGGGCATGGAAATTAAAAGAGACCGAGAAAAGAGGAAGCTCTTGTTAAACCAAAGGAAGTATGTCGAGACAATACTCCAGAGATTTAATATGCAGGATAGTAAACTGGTGAAGGTTTCTATTCCTATAGGTGTAAAGTTATCTGCTGAGCAGTGTCCCAAGACACAAGAAGAGGAACAGGACATGTCCCATGTTCCATATGCAAATGTAGTCGGTAGCTTGATGTATGTAATGGTCTATACTAGACCAAACATTACACATGCAGTGGGAGTATTGAGCAGGTTTATGTAAAAACCAAGAAAGGAGCATTGGATAGTAGTGACGCAGGTTTTCAGGTACTTTTGGCACTAGTAATGGTTTGTGCTACCAAGGAAGACCAGGATTGGACGGAGTGTTGGATATTTGTGCCTTTGTTGATGCAGATTGGGTTGGATGTCTGAATTAGAGAAGATATACAAGTGGGCATGTGTTTAACCTATTTGGAGGTGCATTTAGTTAGATGAGGAAGAAACAATATGTAATGGCACTATCAACTATAGAGGTAGAATACATGGTAGCCACTCATGCAAGCAAGGAAGCAATTTGGTTGCAGAGATTGTGTTCAAGTATGGGGTCAATATAGGGAACTATAAGGATAGACTGTGATAGCCAAAGTGCAATTTTCTTTGAAAAGAACCCTAAACATCATTCAAAGACAAGGCACATTGATATTCAGTATCACTTTGTGAGGGATATGATAGAAGACAAAAAGGCATTGCTGGTAAAGGTGGACACATTGAAAAATATTGCAGATGCATTGACAAGATCTGTGAGCTCTGAGAAGTTATTTTGGTTTAGAGAAACAATCGGCATTGTAGGGATGGATAAATGACTAAGCTCCCTTGTGGCCCCGTATGGAAAGAAAACAACAAGTGGGAGAATGTTGGGTTCTATTATAATTTTTCCATGACTAGCCCATGTAGTTAATCGGGGGGTTAGAGGGGGGGGTAGAGCCCCCCGTTCCTTGCACCAATTGCATAGCAGGCGTGTCATAGGGGGTTTAGGAGGTGCAGGTAACCCCACCCTATGGGGTCCCGGGAAAAGTTTGGTTTTGCAACCTATGTTAGGTTGGGCGGAACCACCTATGGTTTTGTGCATGATTTTCACACATGTTTTTGGATGCTTCAGCATGTATAAATATGTGTTGTAACATTGAAAGGAACATAATGAAAAATCAAGCTGTTAGTCCTGGTTTTGGGAGCTAGGGGAAAATCTCTATGTATATTTGTTTTATGTGTTATGTTCTCGCATTGTTTATTTTATGTGTTTTATAATATGTAAGGAAGGTAATTTACGTATGGGTTAAAACTTACATTATCCACAGTGCAGAGCTCGTACATATCTTTAGAGTAGTAGGTGGCAGTGGCTATAATGTTTCGCTATCATGACTAGTGGTTGGTCATGGTTGTACTGTATTATTGGAAATTTCACTTCTTAATATAACAGAGCCAACACATTTCATGCATATGTTGTTATTGTATTTTAGTTATCTTGGTTACTCAAATGATATATCTATAGGTTTGTTTACTCATGCATGTATGGACTCTTCTTGCATAAGTATGTGTGAATATTACTGAGATGTGTTGTTGGATTAACCATTGCTTTGGATTTTTAGCTCACATGCTTCCCATTTTGTGATGTATCTTTGCTCAGGTGTTTCGTTCTTAGCCATGTGCTTTCACACATTTCCAAGGGGCGCACTTACCCCACCTTCTGTGTATTAGAACCATTCATCCACCTTCTTTAGCTCGCTGCACATGTCACACCCTTGCTACCAATAAGGGCATATTACTTGCCTCTACACGTAACCGTGGTAAAGGTGATACCATACAACCCATTGCTGGGACTCCTACACCAAACAGTCTAAGGTCTAGTTGGGACTTCTTACTGGGGAGATACCTTGACATGTTAGAAAGTCTAGTAAAGTCAAGATTTTTGTGTCAAAAGGAGGGCCAGATGACAAGCTATGTCCTCTCATCCTATTTTGAAGCTTTGCACATCTATGATGGATTCTATTACACCCATCCCTCCACGATGTCTTTTGAATGTTGAACCTATCAACATCATGAGGGAGTTTTTTGATCTCTTCTCAGAATTCGCGTATGGTGGTGAAGATGAGATAGCTTTGCCTGAGTACTTAAGAGACATCTATGTATTCCTTGAGCATGTAGAATATTTCTATGTAGAAGAGGTTAGCATGTTGCTTTCATACACACTTTGTAAATCCTCACAACGATGGTGCTGCAGTCTTCCTCCTCGGAGCATGCACTCACTCGACAAATTCTATGATCTGATTGAATCTACTTTCCCTCATTTTGATCCAGAATCTCTTGACCAAAAAATGTTACAAAAACAGAACGCCCCTCAAGAATTTTCTATGGATTTTTAGCAGTGCTCCCATGATTTGCAGTTTGATGCTCTGAAAAGCCAGCTGAAATTTCCATATCTTTGGGACAGATTCGAATATTGTCTTAACAGATCAATCAATCTGAAAAAGAAGTCTGAGATCAAGCCCCACTCATCATACTTTAGTGATGGAGCCACACAATCATGGATGGACACGGTCGCTGTCACAAGTGACTGTTTACCGTCCCCTAATCAAAATGCTCCACCATCGCAAAGTGATGCAAGAGAGCATGCACACGCATCTGTTCAAAATTAACATCCTCCCGATATCACTCCTTCCGATTTTCACACAATATTGGTTGTTAATCCATTAGGTTATCACATGCATTTTGTACCTCAACCTCTGTCTTCATACAGGGATGATCCTCCGGATGACATTGTCTTGTGTTCTTCCATTCCAGACTCTACACTTGTTGTGAACGAGGATCAAGCCATTGACGTAGTTGGTGTTGCACAACCAACATGCGTTGTCATTCATGAAGAGTATGACTGTGAGCTTGAACATCCACCAACAATAGAGGACCATCCTTGTCTACCCGTACCTCCTCAGTTTTTTCTCGACATCCTTGATGTCCTGCCACTCCAGATTTTTCATGTGTAGCTTTGTCCATAGATGCACCCATTGTTGATCATTTGCAGGACACATCGTATTTCAGCCCACCATTCAAAAATGGACAGGATCAATCATTCATTGAAAATCCACTTGATTTTTCATCTACTTTTTCTCAAAATGCAAAGGGTGAACATTCTTTCTTCTCATCCACCCCTCTCTATGATTCATCAAACCTTGAGGATGTTGACAAGCATCTTGAATTTTCTGATCTTGATTGTCATGATCTCTCTACTTCTTCATCCCATCACGAGATTGAGTAAACTATTGCTAATCTATCTAAGAAACTAGTCTACAGTGATATTTCTGTCGACGAAGTCGAAATCACCTAGACTATCGAGGCACTTTAGCCCGAGCTGATGATTATGTCAGACCCTCACTCTCCTGAGGTTGTCCTCACATCCAATCAGGAAATTGCTTAAATACCCGAGGCTCCTCATCACTCATCTGTACACTTTAAACATCAATCTCACACATAGATTTCACTTCCTCCACTCGAACTACACGATCCCATCACTCATGCGTTGGAGGAATCTTACATACCTTTCTCATGTTTTCTTGCATGTCACATTCAAGAGCATGCATATGCTTATCAGCTACATGCAGTATGGTACAACATCATGATAAGTCCACGGATTACATGTCATGCACTTACATTCATGTATGTTCTGCAGACACATTTGAGCTCAGAGTGTGTTTGTCTTCATTGTTACATCTTTCATGTTTGCTGATTTGCACAACTATTTTGTTCGTGAACCATGCCTTGACCAACATGGGTTAACCAATGTGCTAGTGCTTGCATTAGATGTATGACTTCATGTCAGCAGGCCCATGCACCATTCGCTTAGGACTAGGAGTAGTGTTGCTTAATGGTTTGTTTGATTGCATTCTTGTTTGCTTACTTACTTTGCATTTTTGTTTTCTTTCTTGCTTGTTTTCTTACTCTTTTTTGTCATGCATTTAGTTCTTATTTTTCTCCACTATGTGTTTTTTCACTTGTTTATGTTCGTAGGTTATTTTCACATGAAACTATGTGCTACTCCTAGAACAAGTTGGGTAAAGTACAAGAGGACTTGTGAAGTTACCAATACTTAGTTATTTTTCATCCTGCCTCTGTATTAAGAACTTGTTATCTTCAATCCATGATACATCGATGGAAAATACGTACTGTTAGAGGTGAAACTTCATGAAAGCACAATGCTTGTGCGCTAACTAGTGTCATCTACTCTAGCTAGTTGTTTTTGGGTTAATCCTTGTCAGCTCAGTCAAGTAGAGTAAGGTGAGGGGAGAAACCTTAACAAGCACGTCAGAGGTATATATAAATTAATTCTTTAAATAAACAATCTCCTCTACTCTCAATAAGTCAGGATCCCTCTTCCACCTCTAAAACGAATAAGTGTTATGCATAGTTACAAAAATGAGAAATGAAAAAATGAAAAAGTGAAAATTTTCAAAAAAATGAAAAATGAATGAGGTGAAAGAAGAGAAAGGCTTCCCGTGTAGAGAGGTGATGCAAGTAACTCCACGAGGGTACTGACCAGGCTTGCTGGTAGCGGAGTGATGTTTGTGTTCTTGTGTGAACCTGGCAGGGTATTATTCAGGCCTGCTGGCAGTGGAGCAATACCAGAGATTAAACTAAAACTCTGATGACCATACTGCTTGTGCGCCAATATAACTCTCATCCCCAATCAAAACAACTATGTTGACTTCACTTGGAATGTTTGTCGACCAACCAAGATCATGGCAGATGCTACATATTACAATCAAGCAAGTGTGGAAACAAATACGAACAAAGAACTGAACAATACTTCTGGAGGTATTAGACTTGCTTTTGACAAACAAGGTCCATCCAGAGAGCTAGAGTTCTACTAGTGTGTCATGAAGTGTTCTTGTGGCTACAACCACTCTCAAAAAATTTTCCTCAACTTTGTTTTGGAGCCTCCCTACAAACCATCCTTAGCAACATGTCTTGCGCTATCAAGCATATAGGGTTCAACTGTTTCTCAATGTCTTTTCAGCCTGTGCATGTCAGTTTGCTTCACTCCCCTCACATGATTTATTTTTGGACTTAGAGCATGTGCTAGCCAAGAAGCTCTCTAATAAAATTGTGCAATTTTGGAGGGGAACCATCTTTCACTCCAAAAATTGCACAAATCAGCTGACCAACTTATTGAGCTCAATAATTGTGCAAATGAGTCTATCAGGCTTCCCTTAGAAAATTGTGCAATTCTACAGGGGAACCATCCTTCAATCCAAAAATTACACAAATAAGCCTGGAAGCCTACTGGGATGCAGAATTGTGGGGAGTAGTTAGGTAGTCATCCTCCAAAAAACTACAAAATTTGACCTAACATTACTACTCAGCCCATAAATTACACACTTCTGTGAAGCAATCACCTGTTGACCCCAGAAATTACAAAATCCCTCTGGGACAGCTAGCCCAACTCGGCCCAAGAACTATGCAAATTCTCATCCCAGACTCACCTACCAATGCATGTGCGCTTAGGTTAACTAGTTCCCTCTAGGACTAAGAAAAACTGATTTGCATGCATGAAATTCTTTTCCCAAGGCAACATGGAAAGGAATCCCTAGATTTAGGGATCTATTTTTAGCAGCTAGGGGTTACATGCTAGCACCAAGTGTCCCTTTTCCTAGATTTGTAGCATGCGCATCATGACCTCGATCTTATGGAAGAATATGTATTGGACACTACAGAACACATTCCACACATTGATCTAGCAACTCTGACATCCCACATTACATCTAGGAGTCATCTACACGTTCATCTCAGTTGTTTTGAGGTAAGCACTATTTGCATGTCTTGTGATGCACATCTGTCTCTTTTTGTGTTTTAGCTTGTGTGAGGGATATCTTCTTGATTTTAATGAACGATTTCTATCATTTTAATGTTTTTTAGCTTATAAAATCATCATTTCAATTTCCATTTGCATCCCACTGTTGCTACATGCATGACATTGTTTTTGCACTCACGATCACCGTCGCGGTGACCCGCTTCACATGCATGCATGTCATCCCGTATTTTGAATCTTGCACTCATTGTTTGCATGCATGATCATTCACTCTTGTTTACACTCAACTTCACCATGCATTTAGACTTCTCATGTTTTCAGTCGCCTGTCAGTGGGTCTGGGTTGCTTTAGCTTGGACCTAGCCTTGGCCGGCTAGCATTGCACATTTTTAGAAATGAAGACTCTACTTGCCCTCCATAAATTGCAAAATTATAGCCCAACAATGACATCCAAGATTGCACTGCACAATTCTAGGAGGCACTGTGTTGTTGGCCCTAGAAAATGCGTAATGTAGCTTACTAGTTTGCATGTCACTATTGACTGAAATTTTGCATTTCATAGTTTCAGTCCTCAACAGGCCAGGCTGGACTATGCATTCAATAGTTCCAATAGTCATTCAGCCTCTTTATAGCCTGAACTATGCCTTGTGCATTTTTGTTGGTCAGTCTCCCAACTTCCCGGTGAAAATTGTGCAATCTTCACAGACAGTCACACAGGTATGGTGCATGTTAATCCTCCAATTTGTTTTGATTTTGGAGTAACAGAATTATTTTCATGAGTGTTTCTATCTCTCCAAGTATCACAGGTGTTCGTCTACCTCTTAGCAACATAGGTACAATGGCTTCTAGGAGAGAAGAGTCAAAGACATTGCTTAGAGCACAACTAGGAATGTAGTTGATGCAGTGTTTATGAACTTGCATATCTATGAAGACATCAATTTTTTCATGCACAAGGACATCAAGATGAAATGGAAGTAGTGTCACAATGAGTGGAACCATCAACAACAATAGAAGGTAGCACACATGCATGCGACAAGTGCAAGAGGAAGGTTGTTGATAGCATAGAGGTAGAACAAAGTTACAAGCTCAAACATATTCACTTTTGATGAAAAAAAACTTTGGAGACTAAGGCTATGAAGTGACAGAACGACAAGAGGATTGTGTGAAGGTAGAGAGATCAAAGCAAGGAAGGAGTTGCAGGTGCTCAAGTGGAAACTCAAGGAAGAAGAGGAGTTGCATAGACAGGAGAAGGAGTTGCAGCGAGAATAGGTATATTAAGAGGCGCAACATGCACAAACTCATGAAACAATGCCCATACAGGTTATGGACCCATCCAATAGCTGGCATGGACCAGACAGGGTGAGAAATGATGTCAATCGCATGAAAAAGGTGTTTAGGGGCATGAATGAGTGTGCGCATGCATGTGATCCCACCCATTTGGCACACTCGTCGAGATGAAGACAAGAAGCAAGTTCAACTCCAGCTCAACATGTATATTGACAAGTTGATGCACATGGTCACCATCAAACACTCAGAGATCAGCACAGACACTATGCATTAGTATGTTGGTTGTCCAACTGCACTCAAGACGATGATGTGCATGTTGTCAGATAACTTGGACAAAGGAGCCATATCAGTGTACCCAGATGCAACAGAGGCAAGAATTTGCTTTCAGCGGGATGTCACCATTGAGCGTGTGAACACCATCACAAATGACGAAGCTTGACATAATTTCGCCACTATCTACCATCACGAGGATGTCAAAGAGTTGGTCTTACAACAACATTTCGAGTGTTAGTGATTTCTTGCATGGTTTGCTCAATCCATTTTGTCTCACATGGGTACATGTGTATATTGTATGTAACGTCTTTTCAAGTCAAAGTTCAAGATAGTTGAGTGTAATAGTCATAGACTAGTTGAAGAGCCATGAGGGTAGATTAACAGTCAGAGAGGGGAATGTCAAGGTTCAACCGAAACTTTGCTATAAATATTCCCTCATAACTCATTGTAAAGGCTTTTGGTCATTCAAACTTCCATTAGGAGTATCTTAGAGAAAGCTTGGATGGTATTGTAACAAGCGTTGACTTCTCCATAGTGTAGAGCTAGTACATCTCTTTGGGGGAGCAGGCAGCAATGACTATAACATTCCACTATCGGGACTAGTGGTTGGTCATGGTTGTACTATATGATTGGAACTTCCACTTCTTAATATAATAGTGCCAACACATTTCATGCATATGTTGTTATTTTATTTAAGCTATCCTGGTTACTCTAATGATATATGTATTTGTTTGCTGACGGATGCATATATGGACTCATTCTGTATAAGTATGTATGAATATTACTTAGATGTGTTCTTGGTTTAACCATCATTTTGGATTGATAGCTTACCTTCTTTCTAGTTTAAGATGCATATTTTCTCGTGTGTTCCCTTCTTGGCCACATGCTTTCACGGGTTTCCAAGGGGTGCACTCACCCCACTTTCCTTAGGTTAGAACCATTCATGCACCTTCCTTGGCTTAATGCGTATGTGACACCATTTGCTACCAACAAGGACATCTTACTCTCCTCTTCATGCAACCTCAGTCAAGGTGATACCGTACGACCCACTACTGGGACTCCTACACCAAACAGTATGAGGTCTAGTTGGGACTTCTTACCAGGGAGATCGCCTTACATGTTGGCAGGTCTAGCACCATCAACAAGTCACATGTTACAAATATTTTATACCCCTTATTAATCAAGCTATCAATAGTTAATATCTTTGTTACATATGTAAGGAACCCTCTAACCCAACGGTGAAAAACATACATGAATCAACATTACCATAGAATGCAAGGTATGATGGTCTAGTGGTGAGCCACCTTATTACTCCTAAAACTTATGTTTTCACATTTAGATGAGTATTATCCTAAACAAAGTAAGAGATAATGTTAAGATCAACTCTCCTCACCTAAGATGAAAGAAAAAATGATACTGAGGTAGAAATATGAAGAGAGAGTAAGAAAGAACGCTATACATTTAACTATTTATAAAACATGAATTTAATAAAGATACACATCCACGATAAGGAATCAAGTAAGAGTGTAGGCTAAAACATTGTAGGCTACACACACACACACACATATATATTTATATGAATTTTGGATTTAGTGTTGTAGGCTACAACACTGCAACCTATGAGCTAGATGACCACATATATATATATATATATATATACTCTTACTTTATTTCTCATCACACATGTGTATCTTTATTAACTTTATTTTTGTATAAATAGTTAAATGTATAGCATGCTTTCTTACTCTATGTTCGTATTGCTACCTCAGTATCATTTTTTCTTTCATCTTAGGTGAGAAAGATTATCTTCACATCATCTCTTACTTTGTTAAGGATAATACTTATCTAAATGTGAAAACATAAGTCTTAGGAGTAATAAGGTGGCTCACCACTATACCATCATACCCTATTTTCTATGGTAATGTTGATCCATGTATGTTTTTCCCCATTGGCTTAGAGGCTTCCTTGGCTATTAGACAAATGTATTAACTATTGATGGATTTGTTAACAAGGTGTATAAAATATTTGTAACATGTGACCTTAACTTTGTTGAGAGATATACCTTGTCATCATTCTATACTAATACCTCATATATTATGACTAATGTGCTGCAACTATACAATGTTGAGCCATGTAACAATGGTTGTGTGGATTCATTTTCCCTATATGATGTTGACTTGCCACATGATGTCTCAATATGGGAATGGTCTATATTTTTCAACATGACCCAACATTGGAGATATTACTTTGAAGTTGATTTAGGGTTACTCGCCCCCTCCCCCCCATCCTCTTCAGTCATTGATTATTCCTAGCTTGATCATCAAGTGCTCTACAACTTGAATGAGGTTTCCTCATCTTTGATTCTCATATATATATATATATATATATATATATAATATATATTATATATATAATTATATATATATTTATATGTACACGTGTGGTTTCAGAGCTGTAGGCTACAACACTGCGACCTATGAGCTCAATCACCAGTTAATTTTACCAAAATAAATATTTGTTTATATGAAAGAGAAGAAATATGGTTACAATTAGGATCTAGAAAAACATCTCATATAGTGGAACTATCAAATATGGTAGAATAGTTGAAACTAAAACTAGCCAATATTAGAGTAGACAATGAAAAGTTGTCGAAAGCTAGTGATAAGAAAGAAAGACTCGTAAAAAATTCAACTCATAGGTGAGATTTGAAAACAGTAGAACTAAAAACATAAGAAGATGACAAGGAGGAGTCATATAAATGGAACAATCGAGGTAGCATGGATGAAAGTGAGTTTGTTAAACTTGAAAGTGCTAAAGAAAATGAAAATTGTTCAGTCAAAATGCTCCGAGTACGATATGATAAAAGGAAGAAACGAATGGTATAGTTACAAGGGGAGTTTAAAATGATTTTACTTCCAACCTATGGCTACTCAACATGAACATATATTTTCAGGTGTATGAGTATCCTAGCAATTTAAAAGTTGAACCAACTAGTTATGAGCTGCAACGAAACACATCGTTATGGTGGGAGGAGATCATAACTGTGCATAATATAGATGATAATAATGTGAGTTCAAAAGCGTTTAAAAAAAACAATGAAGGAAAGTATCCAAAAGAAACGTACTATGATCATAAAGCAAAGGAAATTCATAATTTAAAACTTGGCAAATGCCACGGATGATTTTTTTTCAAAATTTATTCATCTCTTGCAATCGGTACCCTACATTTGCAAGTATAAAACTAAATTTAAACAATTTATAAGTTTCCTTGGACTTTTGTTTAAAGAAAAAATTGAGTACAATAACCCCAAAACAATGATGAAAAAATTCGGAAAGCCAAAATATGTTATCAACAATCTAAACAAAAAAGTAAAAATTCAAAATCTTGGCCAAATAAGAAAAATGACCAATTCATGCAAGGAAGGAAAGTGTCTAAACTTGTCTCCTTTGAAAATTATAGTAAAAATCCACAAATCAAAATTTATTACGATAAATAATAAGAAATAGAGGACTCAATATTAGAGTAGGTCTAGACCAATAGATTTGACACTAAATGAGGTAATGGAAAAGAAGGAGAACCAGTAATGTGTTGGGGCTATGGATATACTCATCTTCTTCAAAATTGTCCATAAAATGTAAAATCAATTCAAGACCTACAAAATGTTTAAGAAGCCTCCACAATGTATGATGTGGCCAAAAAAATTCCTATAATTAATAATGATATGAGTGATGAGTGATAACAATATGCCTTTATGATTTCCAAATAAACCTCTTATTATGAGATCAATGCCCTTCTTGCGAGATTGGTATAGTCCTTTCAATGTAGAAACCTTAGATCAATAGATCTTCTACCAATTAGTATTTAGCTAGATCCCTTGAAGAGATTATATTACTTGTAGTCTTCTTATTCACGTTTTGAGAGTTTCCTTTTTCCTTCCCCCTGACAAGCAAATCATTCTAGTGTCCTTCTAGATGCCTTCCTTGTTCACCTTAGATTTGATACAATGTTAGAAAATGTAAAGTGGCAGCTTGTAATTCTTATTTTGCTTAACCTTAATATTTTCTTGTGAACTTTAGTAGTCTTATTTATGTTCTTTAGATATCTATTTTCATCAATGAAATATAAAAGAATTAAATTATAAGAATAGATGACATAAAAATTATGCTCTATGATAGGGAAAAATCCCTCCAAGTGGAAAAATTAGAAAAAACATTATCTTCTTAGAATTTGTTTCAAATGAAATACAAAGACCCAAACCTATACCAATTTCCTCTTCAAGTACCAAGTTAGCCCTTCCAACAAGTTCTTCCTTCAACCTACAACAACCAGCTACAATTTCGACCTACCATACTCAACCTTGGAATTTTCAAAACTACTTTGACGCTTCGATCTATTACCTCATTTATGCACCTTCACCCTATTCTACACACAGTTTGGTACCTTCAATTGATTCTGCACCCATTTTGGTACCTTCAGGCTATTCCACACCCAATTATGAAACTTTAGCCTATCATGCACCCAGTTGTATGCCTTCGACATGTTCCACACCTAGTTTTGTACCTTCATCCTATTTTGCACCCAATTTTATACCTAGTGCCTTGTTTTATACCTTTGCTAGAAACTTAAATTGTGATGATCAGATTCATATTAGTTGAATGAGGTCATATTTCTCCTTTATATATCCTTATCAGGGGGTCCAATTTCCTCCTTTAGGTTGACTTGATGTTTAAAGGACCAACTTGAATTTTAGGAGATTCTAGGACTTTCTAGGTTCAAAAATAATTCCTTTTATAAATATAATTTTCCCATAAGGGTCTTATAAACATGATGTTGACTCCCTTGACTTATGGCCATAAACCCTAAGTGCTAAAAAACTCCATAAGCATGAACAACATCCTTTTAGCTAGAATACCATCAATAAAGAGCATGAAACCCATCGTTTAATAATAATGACATTTTATTTTCATTTATTGTTTGTTACATAGGATGCACATTGCAATGAGTAAAACAACCATTATGAATATTCAAACAAGTTACGTTTTCAACAGCTAATTGTAGCACCAATACATAGAACTATTGATCCTCATAAAGAATGTGTAATGTCTACAAATGCTTGAATAGGACTAGGAGTAGTGTTGATGCATGATAACTATGTGATAGTCTATGAGTCTAGGGAGTTGAAAGATCATGAAAAGAATAATATTACATATGACTTAGAATTTTCTGAGGTATTATACACTTTACAAATGTAGCACCATTATTTTTTAGGAAATAAATTTACACTTGTTATTGATCTCAATATGAAATAATTTTTCACCTAACCTAATTTAAATGCAAGATAATCTAGATGGATGTATTTTCTAAGTGAGTTTGCTTTTGATATCAAACATATCAAAGGAAAATAAAATAGATGAAGTGGTAGATACATTGATCATAAGTGCAAATCAAGTTTGTAGAATTTATGTAAGTAGTGTTAAAGAAAACATTGTCGAGGAAATTAAAACAACAACCTTAGAGGATCATAGATATAGAAAAATATAGGAAAATTGTATAAATGAAGCTAGCCAAATAGAAAAATAAGAATATGAATTAATGATGACCTATTAACCTTTTCAAATATAAATTACATTTCTAATGTGTCTAAACTCAAGAAATTAATCCTAGATCAGCATCATAAAAAGAATTTCTAGCTCATTTCAAATACCAGAAAGTTATTGCAACACTTAGGAAGGAATTATACTATCTAGTAATGAAAGGAGAGGTAGTTTTGTACTTAGCAAAGTGTCTGGAATGCCAAAACGTTAGTGTGGGATGCTAGCAACATTTTAGGTTGTTAAACCACTTTCCCTTTCCTGAATGGAAATGGGAAATTGCCTTTTTAGATTTTGTTATAGGGAAACCAAGAAATAAAAGAAAACATGATTCAGTCATGGTTGTAGTGGATAAACTTAGCAAAGTGACTCATTTTATACTAGTTCAATCAACATATAAACTTTTGCATATAGTCGTATTTTTTATGAAATAGATTTTTATACTACATGGAATGCCAAAAGCAATTGTATTTGAGATCTATGCAAAATTTACCTCCTATTTTTGGAAAGAATTTGTTTCAGGGACGAGTATACAATTAAATTCAACACTGTATAGAATCCTCAAATACATGGATAGACTGAAATAACTAATCATCTTTTTAAAGATATGATTTCCATGTATGTGATGGATCAATTGACTAACTGGAAATACTATTTACATCTAGTTGAGTTTTCTTATAATAATAATTTAGAAGCATCTCTTAAAACGAGTCCCTTTGAAGTCCTTTATGGACAAAAATGTCATATTGCATTGAGTTGGATTCAACCAAAGGAATTATTGGTTTTGGAACCTCATCTCTTGGAGGAAACAAAACATATAGTAAAAAAGGTAAAACAAAACTTAATGACAACTCAATACAAATTTAAAAGTTATATAGACTAGAAAATGATTCATAAGAATTATAAAGTAGGGAAACATGTGGACATTAAATTTAGGCCCAGGAATAACACTTTGAAATTGGAATTTGTGCTAAGTTAGAACCTGATTTTTGCGAATCATTTGATATGCTAGCTAGAGTAGGACCAATGGCCTACCAGCTAGCACTATTAGCCCTCATAATAGTACACATTGTATGTGATGTATCACTTTCAAATAAATATATTCATTATCTGACTCATATTATTACACAGAATATGGTATAGGTTGAATCGAAAGGTGAGTTCTAGGACTAGCCTCTGCAAATTTTAGGCAAGAGGAAATTTTTTACTCTTAATTCGAGCCACCATCCAAGCTAAAGTGAAATGGAAGCCTTTTTTCTCTAAGGAGGCAGCCGCAGAGAAAGAAGAGAAAATTTGAGAAGTGTTTTCTTTAGTTTTCTAGAAGTCATGAATATAGAGGAAACACTAAGAATGATGTTCATATTAAGGGTAGGGGAAATGTAGTACCCTTGTTTTAATTATTTTTATCACAATCTATGATTTTGTATTGCTAAGCTAGGGAGCCAAGAATAATTTTGGGTATTCTTAGTGATACATGTAATTATTTATATGTTATTATAAAAAAAGTATTATTTTATTTTGAAAATGTAGTGGTAGTCAACATGTGAGTAATCATGCTACCATGTTGTCATAAAATTGGTTAAATCAATTGGAACCCAAGTAATGGGTAGTTTTTAAACTGACAAATGTCACAATATGAGCCTCCATTTTTCCAAAATATGATTAAAACTAAGGAAATGCATGACAGAAGAGAAATGTTTGTGGAAAGAAGCAAAGAGATTGCAGTGGAAAAAGGGTTGGGTAGAGATTGCAGTGGAAAAATGGTTGGATCGATATGCACAAGTATCCTTTTGCTACTGAATTTGCTTAGAATTTGTTTATAATAGTTGTAAGATTTTATTTGGTTGACGTGTAATGTAGTTAAGGGTCTACCGAAGAAGAAAAATCATGGTGCAGAGAAAAAAAATATATGTTTATCTATTTAAATAGAATATATTTAGTTTGACAAAAAAAATGACATACATTATTCAACATAAAATTAATGGAAAGAAAGTTGTAGAATGAAAAGTAAAATGTAGAGTTTGAGTATTCTCCCTCAAAATATTAGACTAAACAAATTTATATAGGAAGAAAATGCCAAATGGTTTTAGAAAACCCATTAGAATATATGTAAGTTCAAGATAATTCTATCATCTAAAATTATCCTTATTCACTTAAACATACTCTGGAGCTATATTGTCATGAATAATTAAATTACAAAAATGTTAAGTGCATTCTTAACTTAATAGCACGACTCAAAAATGAGTATGCTGAAACTTGTCTATTTAGTTGTAGCGAATCGGCCACCAACATCGCCTGAAACACAAATATATGAAAGACTTTTGAAAAAAAGGTAATATAAGAATGACTCACAATTGGGAAGGTGAACGTACCATGATAGATTGGAAGGGTATTTGAACCCGTAAAAGAACAATAAGAGGAAAAATATATTAATATCATTATCACGCTATATCAAAGGAATAAAAAATACTTACAAGAAAAACTTCAACAAATATTATATTAATAAAAAAGAGGTGTAGTAAAAATAAAGAGTTTAAAAAATCAAAGTTTATTGTGGACCCACAATCTTTTATATAGGAAATATAAAATTCCATATATATATGCGCGTGCGTATGCGTGTATGTTTATATATAACTTCAATTTCTATAATATTTGGAGACCTTTGTTATAAAACAATATACCATTTTTTGTTAAAAGCAAGCAAGTATTATTCTAATGTCAAATGAATGCAAATTTTTATAATACCCTTAATAAGTAACAGTGGTACTAATTAAAAAGAAAGAAAAGATGACAAACTTCGAGAATGGTTTGAAACTTAGGAAAGGAATCTAGCTTACTTTTCAATTTGAGAGGAAAACTGAACTATGGAGAAACACCTAAGTAGAAACTCCATGGCTATGTTAGTAGAAGTCATGTCGTTAGGGTTTTTAGCTCGAAGGATTATTCAAAAATGTAGTGTGCCAACTATTAATTCCAATTTTCCTTAAACTTAATATTTGTTTGTTAACTTTATTATTATTCTTTTTTATCTTTATTAGATTTTCTTCATAAGAAATATCAATAACAAAACAATAAATAATGTGGACAAAGAAGTTAGGCTCTAAGCCAAGGCCAAACACCTCAGAGGGGAAACCCATAAAACTATTTTCTTCTTATAGAATCTACTTCAAATGAGACAACAAAGACCCAAACCCTAGACCAAGTCCTTCTCCAAGTACCTAGGTATCCCTTCAAGAAAAACCAGCTTCTAACTACAAGTTCAACTTGAACCTCTTCCATACAATTTTGTCCTGCAACTTTGTGCTCAAATTTTAGCCTTGTAGTAACCCTAGAAACCTTAATCTAGCATCTTATTGAGTCATTCCTTGAGTTAGAAAACTCCTTTTAAGGTCAATAACATTAAGGGAGAGTATTATCTCTTCCAAAAACAAAATACTGCACTTCGCTTTTATGCAATTTGGACATGTTGTTCAACCTCCATTACAGCTACAGAAACCCTAGAATTTCACATGTGTGAGAGAGATAGAGGCCAAAAACAAGTTTTCTTTTACTTCTTTTTCCTTTTAGACATTCTCTCAAATGAGGTCAAATTTCTCCTTTATATAGCCTTTCCAAGGGGTCGAATTGCCTCCTTTCGACTAACTTGAAGCTTCCAGGGTTGACCTGTACTTTGGAGGTTTCTAGGACATTCTAAACTCAAAATAAATTCTTTTACAAGACATATTTTTCCCAGAAGGGTCTTATAAACATTACAATGACTCTATTGACTCATCACAATATATCCTATGATCTAACAAACCCTAGAAGCATGAATAACATGCTTCTACCTAGAAATAAAGAGCATGAAACCCATGCTTTATAATAACAACTCTTTCCTTTTTCTTTTCCTTGTTACATAATATACAATAAAAATTATGAACACCGAAACTAGTTACATTTCCAACACTCCTAATGAGCTTCCTCAATAGGTAAAGTATATTGATCTTAATGTCAGTCTCCAACTTATTAAAATCAATTTTTCTCACATTTTTGTTACATGTTTTATTATATTTTGCTTAGTGAGAAGGGTATAGATGACATGTTATGTCATGTGGCCTAGTGTGCATTAATTGTAGGATTTGGATCAATTTTGGCTAATTTAAGTGTAGGAAATAGAAGCAGGCAAGCATGATGGATTTTAGGAGATTGGATCTCCCTCCTTAACTCCTCACTTACTCAAAGATTCCTCTAGAAGATCTCATCAACTTGTAATTACACACATCTAAGCCCACTGAGGTCACTGGAAGCGAAGCCAATGATAGTTGAAGACATGTTGATCTCGAGTTGGCAGCCAAACCTCCCTAAATTTAAGGAAGTTGTTGGTAGCTTGAATTGCATAAAGAAGAAGGCCTAGACCATCATTAGGAATTGACATTTTTGTTGTAGCCAAGAGGCATTTTCGAGCTAAGACATTGTGACTGATCACTCTCATGTATTTTTGATATTTTAATGAAAATGAAAAACACTCCCTTGATCCAGCACTGAGTTGACTTAGAGGGTTGAACCTCATGGGTTAGGGCCCAACCCTCGCAATAAAGGTTCCTCTTTTTGTACATGTATTCTTAGATTACATTCATAGTTAGCTCTTGAACTGATTTCTATTTTTCTTAAACTACAAGTATTTGGATGATTACTTGGTTTTCTTCCATTTGTCGATAAATAGATCAATGGTACAATAGTGACAGTAAACACTTCAGAACAGATTATGGTAGTGGCCTTTCCCTCATCTCCCTTATGGGATCATGGGTTGAGGGTTCAATTCACACAACCCAAAAATAGATTTATTGTTTGATCACTACCTAACTTAGGATTTCTTGTTCCATAGACCATTTTTTCCCAACTTCTTCAGATTACTTGCAATTTTCATTGTGGTCTTCTGATTTTGTAATGGTTTAGAAGCACTTCCCTTCATAAACTTAGCCATTAGTTATTAATAAGTCTATTTTTTTCCTAAGTTCAACTCATCTTTCCCATATATCATTGAAGTTGTGCATAAATGAAGAAAAGAATGTATATTGTTGCTGGAGGATCTGATCTACAAGGAGACCTCATCTGGCTAGCCTCATCCAAGTCTTCTCCACTTACGCTGCCAAAGTCCACCAAACCTTCATCCAAATTATTGTTTTGTAGAAAAGTGGACATTTTCCTTGAGCAAGTGCAATCATATCAAATCCTGGGACTAAGCCTTGGGTAGTGTGCAACACCTTTGTGCCTTGTTTCCCCATTAGAAACTTTTTCCACACTTCATTCTACCTTTCCTACCTCCCTATAAGCTTTCGTCTTGTTTCCTGTAATAAAATAGGACATCCTATAGTAGAACTAGGACATCTTGTAGTACTACAGGAAACCCTGTAGCATCCTTTTTTAAGATTGAATTGAGCATAAATGGCCATCTGAGCTTAGTTTAGTCCTCCACTTGGCTTCCTTTCCCTCAACACCATTCCAAACCTATTTTCCCATGCCTGTCTCCACCGCCAAGGAACAAATTAGTTAAATTATAATTTTCATTCATAATAATGAAAATCAAAAAGGAATTTTGTGCAATTTCTAGTTAACACATGCATGCAGCAGTCACAATAGTTCTTAGACAAAATTCCATGCACATTTAGTCCCGATAACTAGATGTTGTATGCAAGGTTAAGTTAGGTCTCTTTTGCAAGAAATATGTGTAGATGCTTAGCTATATGATTACATGCAACTTTATATCACCTTCTGATTCAAGACTTTCATTTCCTAGAATACGCAACATTCCCTTTCTGCATTAAGAGTAATTTTTCCTTTTCCATTTGGTAGTTAGAATCCTTCTATTCAATAGAATACCTATTTGAAAAACCCTAATGATCTATCACCCTAGTTGAAAAGTGACAAGAGTAGAGCACTACATATAATGTGTATGCAACACTGTCACCTCCAAGTTTGTACAAACCCAAGGTTGATGAAGTAAATTGGTAGACGAAGGAGTTGCAACATTCTTCTTGCAATACTGGTGCTCATCAATTTTTGGCATTGTTGCCAGGGAAGTGTCTAAGTAGATGTGATTTCGGATTTCTTTTTTCTTCCATTCACCAAATAGTTGAAATATTTTCTTTCTTTCCAATTATGCAAGTAGTTTCATTCAAGAAATAGTTGCAAATCCTTGATTTCTTTCCATGCTACAAGTAATTCCGAAAAAGACCCTGAAAAAGAAAAAAAATCCTTTCATGCCTCATAGGAGTAGAGACAACTTAGGAAAAAATTTTCCAAATACCCCCACCGCATCTAATAGCCAACCTTCCATATTCTTCTGTGACTATCTGCTAGAGGACCCATTAGGCAAACAACAATAGATCTTTGAAGAGCCTATTGGGGAAGAAGAAGAAGAGACCATTCCACCAACCTACACCATGGCTGAAAATAAAAATGGGATTGAAGACAGAGAAGGAGCTGAAAATATAGTTGAGTGCAACTTTCCCATTAGAGAAACTAATGGAGATGGTTAGGTGAAAAACATAAGCCTCTATGCTCTTCCTCACTTCCATGGCTTGACCTCAGAGGATCCAGATACATTTTTTTTTGAGTTTGTTTTCATATGTAGAACTTATGATTATACCTATCATATCCAGAAGTTGAAATTGTCCCCATCCACCGTCAAGGATGCAACCTTGCACTAGTTCATGGGTTAAACTGAGGATACCATCACCACCTAGGCTTAGATGCAACAAGATTTCAACAATAAGCATAGGGACTATTGTAGGTTGAAAGATACCAAAGAGGAAATTTTTAAAATGACCTTGGAACATGATGAGTCTTTGGAATATTGTGAGGAAAGGTTTTGACTCAGCTACAAAAGGGCTAGGTGCATCATCAATCCTGAATCACTTAAGCTAGCCCTTCTCAGAGTGATTAGGGAAAATCTCCTAGAAATGATAAAAATGTTGTCATGAGGGGACATCTATCAAATACCCAATTATGATATTAAGATAGTTAACATAATTCTAGGGCATCTAGAAAGAAAGGTAGGGCTAGTCAAGATTTGGTGAGTTCATCCTCCTCTAGCACATCCATAAAAAGTGAAATTGGGAACATGTTGGAAGACTTCAAGAGTGAAATGTTGCATACCATTCCTTTGCAAATGGACACCATGCAGATCAAGAGGAAGCAGAAGGAAGGAAAAAGAGCCTTAGTTGTCTTCTACCCTAAATGCACTAGTAGGAACCCTAGAAATGAATGTCCATGAATCTTATAGAGATTTTCTTGGTCTGTGAAGAGAACCATGCCATGGACAAGTGCTCTTCTCTATTGGAATTAAAAGTTGTGTATCAAGGAACTGAAGAGGTGATTGAAAAACTCTGCTATATAGACCAAACGAGGCCTCAAGGACCTTGAGCATACCAACAAGGCATGCAAGGGTCATCCTATTCATATTACAATCCTAACCAGAATGCATACATTCTCCCTTGGCACCCTCCTTCTCATCCTTCGTGGTCCATACCTTCACCTTGGTCTTTGCAGGTCAATACCATTCCCAACCTGCCAACCAAGAATTTCAGCCATATACTCTTCCACAAAGTTAGTGGAATGCACCATCCCAGGGGTGGAAGTCCCCATACAACCAATCTCCAACCTTACTGCCTCCACCTCCATCTCAATCATAGCTCCTTCACAATGCTCCACCTAAGCAACCGCAGATTCTTGCTCATCCAAATTCAAACCTAAAAAACAAACACACACAATAGGTCTACATTGGGGAAACATATGACCCTACCTATGCTAAGGAAATTCAAGAAATAAGCTACCTTAAGTCAAAAAGATTTCTTCCAAATAATCAACCTCCATCTCCACTTGAGGATATTGAAGAGAAAGAGGAGGAGAGTGTCCCTCAAGTGAATCCACCTCATTTTCCTGAGAGATTAATCCATCCTATCTAGCACACACCAGAAGAGACAAAACTTCTCAGTGAATTGAAAAACTTGTGCATTAAAATCCCGCTCCTCCAAGCTATCAAGCATGTCCCCATCTACAACAAGTTAATCAAGGATAAACACTTCAAACATCCTACGAGGAGAAAGAAAGACACCCCTACCATTAACTTCATTGGACAACTTTTTGACTTAATGTTGGCGTGGGTGATTTTCTTGAAGTATCTAGATCATGGAAGTCCTGTGGTAGATGTGCACATAGATGGTATCATTTTCCCCCATACCTTGATTTATATTGGGGCTTCCATCAACGTGATGACTAAGGAGACTATGCTTAAATTAAATCTCCAAGGATCATTAAGAAAGACAACAACAATCTTGTAGCTTGTAGAAAAGTCCACCCTAGCTCGTTATGGAGTTATTGAGGATGTGATGGTCTCCATTGATTCATGGGAATACCTTGCTAACTTATTAGTTCTCCAACCTAAGACAAAGTTTAATGGTTATCCTCTCATCCGTGGAAGGCCATGGTTAGCCACTGTTGATGCTTACGTAAGTTGGAGGGTTGGGAATATGACCATTAAAAATGGGAATTTGTCCAAACAAATGGTATTGTACCCTTTAGTTAAAATATATCTAGGTCATGAATTTTATTTATTGTTAGAAGAGGAGGAGGAAGACGAAGTATACTCTTTCCCAATCTGTACCATAGATGCTACTATAGGAGGGGGGCAACCTGATGAAGACGACCTGATTGAGAAAATCCTCCAGAATTAGCCCCCCAACCCCATGTCTCTTAAGGAGTTAGTGAAGAAATATTTAGATAACCCTTGGAATGATTTGTTCCTAGATGAATAAAGTCCTACTCATGTCAAGATGATAGAATTTAGTTCAAAAAAAACATTGAAAATCAACCCCTCTCTCTTTTCACATTAGGAAGAGGAGTTATGTGACATGCTAAGAAAGAATTTGGATGCCTTTGCCTGGAGTTATAAGGAAATGAAGGGAGTGCACCCTTTAGTTTGTACTCACCACATTTACGTCAGGGAAGGTCACAAGCCATTGTGCCAACCTCAGAGGAGAGTGAACCCAACCCTCAAGGATATAGTAAAAGAATAATTGCAGAGGTTGTTGGATGCAAGGTTCATTTACCCCATCTCGAATAGTGAGTGGGTACCTCCTCTGGTTCTAGCTCCAAAGAAAAATGGGAAGTGGAGGATATGTGTGGACTACAAAGAGATAAAGAAAGCCACAAAAAGGGAGCATTTCCCTCTACCTTTCGTTGACGAAGTATTAGATGGTCTGGGAGGAAATAATTTCTTCTCTTGCCTAGATGGATTCGGTGGTTACAATCAGATCCAGATCAGCACGGGGGAACAAGCTAAAACCACCTTCACTTATCCTTGGGGTACCTTTCCTTATAAGGTCCTTCCTTTTGGATTATGCAATTCCTCTACCACTTCTCAGAGGGCAACCTTGAGCATCTTTGTAGAGCTAGTCCATGACTCTATGGAAATTTATATGCATGATTTCACCCCCTATGGGCATGATTTCCTAGAGGCTCTCTCTAACTTGGGAAGACTATTAGACAAATGCATTGAAATGAACTTATCCCTTAGTCCTGAGAAGTGTGAGTTCTTGATGACTGCAGGGACTATTCTAGGTCACTAAATATCCTAGGAAGGACTGCAAGTGGACCCAAATAAAATTGCTATGATAAAGAGGGTCCCTACTCCTGATAAGTAGAGGGATGTCAGAAGCTTCTTGGGTTTAGCTGGATACTATAAGAGATTCATAAAATACTTCAACAAAGTAGCCTCACTTTGTTTGGACTATTAGCCGAGGACTCTGAATTTTTACTTTTAGAAAGTTGTGAAGAGGCCCTAGAAACCTTAAAGGGCAAGTTGACTACTGTACCTATACTCCGAGGTCCAAATTAGGCTCTTCCTTTTCACATTGATGTTGATGCCTCTAACAAAGTTATAGGAGCGACTCTAGGCTAGATAGATGACTATTTACCTTATTCCATTTACGTCGTCAGCAAAAATATGTCCAAGGCTGAATTGAACTATATTGTGACTAAAGGAGAGCTCCTAATTGTTGTTCATTCTTTGAATAAATTTAGACATTACATGATTCATTGTTTACCAAACCTTTTTACATACTGACCAAGCTTCTATTAAATATTTGATGAAAAAACCCCAAATTATTATATGTTTCCTTTGTTACAATAGTTTGATCTAACTATCATTGATAAGCCTGGTAAAGAAAATGTAGTTGCAGATTTTTTATCCATACTGGATTTGCCTCCATGTGAGGAAGGAATGGTTGATGACCAGCTTCCAAATGAGAAGCTATTCGTTATTTCAATTCTCTCTCTGTGGTTGGCTGACATAGCCAACTACTTAGTGGCTGCACAGTTCACTCAAAATTTATCCTCGAAGGAAAAGCACAAACATATAAGGAAAAGCACACCATTTACTTGGATTGGGGGAAATCTCTTCAAGGTAGGCCTAGATCCAATTTTGAGAATATGTGTCAGGGAGGAGGAATTTTTTGACATCCTTCTAGCCTGTCATGATGGGCCTTGTTGAGGTCACTTTCCAACCAAGAGGATAGCCTTCAAGGTATTACACGCTAGCTACTATTGGTCCACTCTCCACTAAGATGCAAGAAGATATGTCATCCAATGTGACTCATGCCAAAGAATGGGGAAGCCTACTCCTAGGGATGATATTCCTTTGCAACCTTAAGTGTCTTTTGAGCCATTTGGTAAGTGGGGTATGGATTTCATTGGGATCATTGATCCACCATTAAGAAAGAAAAAGTACATAATTGTGTGCATTGGTTACTTGACAAAGTGGGCTGAAGCCAAGGTTGTCAAGGTAGCCACATAAGTGAAAGTGGATAAGTTCTCGAGGGAGAATGTGTTTTAAAAGTTTGGGTACCCTAAAGAGCTAGTCACTGATTAGGGCACTTAATTCACCACACAGTTAACTGAGAATATGTTAATCCAACATAAGATCAAGCATAGTAAATCAACTCCTTACCACCCTCAAAAAAATGGAGAAGTAGAGGTTACAACAGAGAATTAGAAAGAATTCTTACAAAGGTGGTGAGTAGGAGCAATAAATATTGGGTTGAGAGACTAGTGGAGGTCACTTTGGCCTATAACGCAACCTTGAAGGCAACCATTGGCTTCACCCCTTATGAATTGGTCTATGGGAAGAAGGGTCTACTCTCCCTTGAGTTTGAGTACAACACTTTAAGAATGGAAGCACAGTTTGATTTGGATGTTACAAGGTCACAAAAAGAGAGGTTTCTCCAACTCAATGGATTAGATGAATTCAAGATGCAACCCCTCCTTCACACATAGGTGACTTGATCACACATAAAGGTTTGGCATGACAAAAATATTAGAGACAAAACTTTTCAAGAAGGTGATTGGGCTCTGCTATACGACTCCAAGTTCAAGGATTTCAAAGGCAAGTTGATGACCAGATGGCTAGGACCACATGTGATAGAAAAGTTCCATGATTATGGGGTTGTTCAGATAAGAGTCATCAATGAAAATGGTATCCTCTTTCTTATCAATGGGTATAAATTGAAATCCTACAAAAAAATTATATCAAAGGAAGAGTTCATCAATTGTATCAGTAAAGAAGTGATGGTGATTGGAGGTGCCTCAGCTTCCACCTCGTCGAATTCATGAAGAATATTTTTTTATTTTTTTAAATGAAAAAAGGAAAAAAAGCAATAAGAGGCATAGGTGAAAACCTCCATGAGGCACCTAAGGCCAACTTTTGGGTTGAAAACCTCCTTCAGGCAGCCCAAGGGTCAAAAAAAAAAATAAATATCCCAAGGCGAAACCTCCTTGAGGTGCCTAAGGAAAGAAAACAGGTTGAAAACCTCCTTTGAGGTGACCTGTGTGTCTTTAAAAAATAAAAACACAAAAATGTTATGGTAGGGACCTCAAACCTACCCACTAACAAAAGTTTGTGGTTGTTGCAAGTTTTCAAGGAAATAAAGGACACCAAGTTCAGAGGGAAGTAAGATAAGAAAAAACCCCATTCTTCATTCATTCATTTCATATCTTCCATGCCCACCATGTCTCCAGCCTCCATTCTCATCTACAACTATGAAAACCAATTTAGAGGTAATTTTTTGACCTCTATAGGATTTCCTATAGTTACTACAGGGGTTTCCTATAGTACTACAGGATGTCCTTAAAATCTACATAAATGGAACGTTGGTTGAGAAATAATGATGCAGGATCGTTCTGGGTTGAAATAGGAGGCCATTTACCTCACCACATCTCAACCAACACCAATTCATGACCATGTCACCCTTTGTGTCCATCAAGAAATCCACTCAAAAAAAGAGGAAAAACCAAGGAAAAGAAAGAAAAGTCCAAGAGCATACCATCAATGGACTACCTCACCTACCACTCCATATTCCCTATTGCCACCCCTTCCACTCCTACTTCAACACCTACTCCTCCTCCAAGAAAAAAAAAAATTAAGAAAGAGGCAACTACAGGAATTCCTGTAGTACTACAGGAAACCCTGTAGCAA
>APFE030166842.1:16583-59897 GCA_000404065.3 Pinus taeda | reverse complement strand
AAAGTGGATAAGTTCTCGAGGGAGAATGTGTTTTAAAAGTTTGGGTACCCTAAAGAGCTAGTCACTGATTAGGGCACTCAATTCACCACACAGTTAACTGAGAATATGTTAATCCAACATAAGATCAAGCATAGTAAATCAACTCCTTACCACCCTCAAAAAAATGGAGAAGTAGAGGTTACAACAGAGAATTGGAAAGCATTCTTACAAAGGCGGTGAGTAGGAGCAATAAATATTGGGTTGAGAGACTAGTGGAGGTCACTTTGGCCTATAACACAACCTAGAAGGAAACCATTGGCTTCACCCCTTATGAATTGGTCTATGGGAAGAAGGGTCTACTCTCCCTTGAGTTTGAGTACAACACTTTAAGAATGGAACCACAGTTTGATTTGGATGTTACAAGGTCACAAAAAGAGAGGTTTCTCCAACTCAATGGATTAGATGAATTCAGGATGCAGCCCCTCCTTCACACATAGGTGAGTCGATCACAAATAAAGGTTTGGCATGACAAAAATATTAGAGACAAAACTTTTCAAGAAGGTGATTGGGCTCTGCTATATGACTCCAAGTTCAAGGATTTCAAAGGCAAGTTGATGCCAGATGGCTAGGACCATATGTGATAGAAAAGTGCCATGATTATGGGGTTGTTCAGATAAGAGTCATCAATGAAAATGGTATCCTCTTTCTTATCAATGGGTATAAATTGAAATCCTAGAAAAGCATTATATCAAAGGAAGAGTTCATCAATTGTATCAGTAATGAAGTGATGGTGATTGGAGGTGCCTCAGCTTCCACCTCATCGAATTCATGAAGAATATTTTTTTATTTTTTTAAATGAAAAAAAGGAAAAAAAGCAATAAGAGGCCTAGGTGAAAACCTCCATGAGGCACCTAAGGCCAAATTTTTGGTTGAAAACCTCCTTCAGGAAGCCCAAGGGTCAGGAAAAAAAGGAAAAATAAAATATCCCCAAGCGAAAACCTCCCTTGAGGTGCCTAAGGAAAGAAAACAGGTTGAAAACCTCCTTTGAGGTGACCTGCGTGTCTTTAAAAAATAAAAACACAAAAATGTTATGGTAGGGACCTCAAACCTACCCACTAACAAAAGGTTGTGGTTGTTGCAAGTTTTCAAGGAAATAAAGGACACCAAGTTCAGAGGGAAGTAAGATAAGAAAAAACCCCATTCTTCATTCATTCATTTCATATCTTCCATGTCCACCATGTCTCCAACCTCCATTCTCATCTACAACTATGAAAACCAATTTAGAGGCAATTTTCTGACTTCTATAGGATTTCCTATAGTTACTACAGGGGTTTCCTATAGTACTACAGGATGTCCTTAAAATCTACATAAATGGAACCTTGGTTGAGAAATAATGATGCAGGATCGTTCTAGGTTGAAATAGGAGGCCATTTACCTCACCACATCTCAACCAACACCAATTCATGACCATGTCACCCTTTGTGTCCATCAAGAAATCCACTCAAAAAAAGAGGAAAAACCAAGGAAAAGAAAGAAAAGTCCAAGAGCATACCATCAATGGACTACCTCACCTACCACTCCATATTCCCTATTGCCACCCCTTCCACTCCTACTTCAAAACCTATTCCTCCTCCAAGAACAAAAAAATTAAGAAAGAGGCAACTACAGGATTTCCTGTAGTACTACAGGAAACCCTGTAGCAACCTATATTATAATAGCATAAGTCTCCATGTGCCTCCTTTGAAATACATGTAAAGGAAGAGTAGCATCACCCTTGCATGCACTATGGCACATATCTAGAGCTCAACAACAATAGAAGAGGCCATCACCTGCACATCACAACAAATAAGACAAAAATATCAGTTGGGTGAAATCAACAAAACAAGAGAAAAATAGAATATGTAAATGAATGAGAAGAAGCACAACAGAGCCACCCTATAGCATGCATCAACTGAAGAAAGGAACCCAGTGGTATGGGACCTCATATACACTCTTTCCTAAGTACGAATATGATAAAAGTGTAAGAATATGAAAAAGTTGGTTTTATAAGCTAAAGGTAGCCAGTTAACTTGGCCATCGTCAGTCCAAAAACAAAAAGTGAAGTTCTAGTCAACAGGCCACGTGGCAAGGTCACATCAAAGAAAATAAGTCATAAAGGTGGTCAAGTTCAGTTGTACAGGAGTGGGTAATGATTATGAGAAAGGGTTGCATGATAACTAATAACGCGTCAATGATCCAAAAGGCGAAATCACATACCTTGCCATCGAACACACCACTCCAAGGAATCGAGCATAAATAGAAAGACTTCCTAACTTTCATGCATACATTTTTCATTTTGAGATTTGGAGAGTTGGTACCACCTAGAGCAACCATCGAAGAAGAAATCTAGTCATGGCCATCCTATAGTGAACACCTATAGGAAACACAGAAAAACTATAGGAAACAGTGGGAATTGACAAAAACTCTACGAGGGGGTGCCTAGGGCCCAGCTATTCAAGAATTCTCCTCAACTATGGGATTACAGTGAAAGGTAGGTGCCTCATATCCTCTATGTTTTGACATGATATCTATAAAAGAGAAAAAGAAAAGAAATTGTCATTTTTTTCCTATTAACTATAGTGTTCATAGGGATAGACATAATTGTGTGGAGAAATTGTGTGGGGATAAATGAAGAATTGTAGTCATAAATCTCCTAAACTATGAAACCTCAGTCACCTGGGAAAGATCTAAATCTATGTGCACCAAATTACATACACTCAGATTGATAGAGAAATAAAATGACAGGGGGTTTCAACAAAAGGGAGCCTACATGGACATCTTGAATACATCTCCACCCCCTTTTTGTAGAAATATTTAGAAGGCATCAATGGTTTGGATTATTCGAGCTACTTAGAGGATATGATGATGAAATATCTCAGGAATTTGCAAAGTCACTCACACCTCAGGCTAGAGTCATTGCCATTTTTGTGGTGAGAGGATTTTCAGTAACAATTACCCCTAAAAGTATTAGTAGCATCACTAGACTTCCTTTAGGTTTACAATGGAGAAAAGAGGATAAAGCTAGCAGCACTTATTCGAAGAAGAACATTTTATTTGGAGATGAGGAGCGAATTAAGGACAAAAAATGGGATTAGAAGGGAGAGAATCCCCTGTCCTTGGGATGAAGTAAGCTATCACATTCTCAAGTATATTCCTTGTGAGGGAAGGCTCAGTATAGTTTGTGGTTACCAGTTTAGACTCCTCCATGAGCTGAGATTTGGAGAAGAGTTGCCCCTTAATAAATGAATTAGTGTGCCCTATTTCTTATTGCAATCAATAAAAAACATGAGCATCATGGTACAGGAGGGAAAACACCAGTAGCTGGCACATCATGGAGTAATCAAGCTCATACTAGAAGATGCCTTAATCCAATTAAGAGTCCCTATTCTATGGTCCACATTTACAGACATGGACATGGAGGTTGTAATTGAAGAAATTGAGTATAAAAGAGGCCCAACATCTAGTGGTGAGGAGGAAGAAGAAGTACCTGAAGAGGAGGATGAAGAACCTCAAGAAGAAGAGGAGGACCCTGAAGAAGAAGAAGAAGAGGAACCTAAAGAGAAGCAATAAGAACCTGAACAACAAGAGGAGGAACATGAACAAGAAGAGGAATAACTAGAGGAAGTAAAGGAGGTAGATACAAATAAAACGGAGAGAGAAAAGAGTAGTGGGGAAGAAGCACAAAAGGAGGAGGCAAGCCTTGAAACACATACCAAGGAAGGGGAGAAATATCCAAGAGTGTCTCCTGAACCCAAAGAGAAGGAGGAAGTTGTTGTCTTGAATGCCCTAAGCACACCCATAATGTCAACAGAAAAAAGGCAGAGGTAGACTCCCATATATTTCAAAATAGGGAGGAGCACTAGGATAAAATAAGGGAGACCACAAACACCTACCAAGACTCTTATCATCATTGAAGACTCACCAAAAGGTCAAGAAAAACTAGTCTCCCCAGAAATGAAAGGTGAAGAGGGCACATCAAAATAGGATTCCCTAAACTCGCCAATCACCTTTGTTAGGAGGCTTGTCATTGTGTCAACCTCAGCAAAGAAAATAAAAGAACATTTGACTCCCTTTGAAAAAGGGAAAAGCTTCCTACAGGAAATAGAGATGGTCCTATAGGAAACTCTGTCAGGACTATAGGAAACATAGAAAAAGAAGCAGGAAGAACAACAAGGGAAAAGGAAAGGAAAGGAAGAAGTAGCACAGATACAGGGGGAGACAGATGCTGCAAAAACAGTAAAGGGAGAATCCCAAGAGCTGCAGGAACCTAGCCCACAACCGAATCTCAGCTCATATTATAGATTCATTGAGTGAGGCAGAGTAATACCACAAAAAAATTTCATCCTTCTCTTCTTTGATCTTGAGAAGGAGAGAGCAGGGAAACATCTCTTGATGAAAATTGCTATCAAAGAATGTAGAGAATGTGGGCCATCTAGAAGATAAGATACTAGATATGGGAAGAAGCACAGAAGGGTGAGGCAAGCCCTGAAACACATACCAAGGAAGGGGAGAAATCTCCAAGAGTGTCTCCTGAACCCACAGTCAAGGAGGAAGTTGTTGCCTTGACTGCCCTAAGCACACCCATAATGTCAACAGGAAAAAGGTAGACAGAGACTCTAATATATTTTAAAACAAGGAGGAGCGCTGAGAAAAAATAGGAGAGACCATAAACTCCTACCAAGACTCCTATCATCATTTAAGTCTCATAAAAACAACAATAAAAGCTAGTCTTCCTAGAAATGAAAGGTGAAGAGGGCACATCAAAACAGGATTCCCCAAAGTCGCCAATCACCTATGTTAGGAGGCCTGTCACTACGTCCACCTCAGCAAAGAAAATAAAAGAAATTTTGACCCCTTTTCAGAAAAGGGAAAACCTCCTACAAGAAATAGAGACAGTCCTACAGGAAACTTTGTCAGGACTACAGGAAACACAAAAAAAGTAGCAGGAAGGACAACAAGGACAAATGAAAGGCAAGGAAGTAGCAACACAAGTATAAGGGGAGATAGATGCTGCAAAAATAGTAAAGGGAGAATCCCAAGAGCTGTAGGAACCTAACCCACAACCTAATCTCAAGTCATATTATAGATTCATTGAGGGAGGCAAAGTAATACAAGAAAAAGTTGTCATCCTTCTCTTCTTTGAGCTTGAGAAGGAGAGAGCGAGGACACATCGTTGGATGAAAATTGCTAAATCAAAGAATGTATAGGATGTGGGCCATATGGAAGAGAAGCTACTAGAGATGGGAAGTGATTTTAGTGAGATAATAGACAAAGAAAGACTTATAAAATCTCAACTAAAGGCTGAAAACACATGTCTAAGGAGGAAGGTACAGGAAAAAGAGAGACAATTGGCCACTATGGAAAGCCTCTCTATGGAGGCACTCCAGTGCAGGATGCCAACAAAATAATATGTATGGTACCTAAAAGATCAATGGCTACAATTTCAAAGAAATAGCTTAGCACAACGGGGGGCTATGCCTTTTTGTTAGGAAACCAGCTCACAAAATATAGAAAGAGAGAGATCAACACCTTATAATTCAGCCACTTCAAGGGGGTAACCTCCTTTACATTAAACAAATGAACAATTCTTGGATGATACAAATGACAAGACCTCCTTTCTATATATAGGATTCTATGGGGTCATAATATAATCATAGCTGACCTAACAATAATAATCTAAGGGCACAATAATAAAAATAGTGTGCTTCTATTGGGCACAATAATAACAATATGGGGACTACATGGGCACAAAAATATAATAAGGGGGTTGTACTAATAACAATAAGGCATTACACTAGTAGTATAGGGACCTAACATGCCCCTCTCCTTCAAAAAGTGTTGTCCTCAATGCTTGAGTAGTTCTTCATGCTTTTGTATAAAATTCTTGTCCTCCCATGTGGAATATTCAGCAGGTAAGTTCTTCCACTTGATGAGATACTATGAAATTGATCGATTTCGTAGCTATTGGGTTCTTGTTTCTATGACTACTCCAAGTTCCAATATGATTTTTCCTTCCTTGTCAAGTTCTGCCAATATTTTTTGAACTGGGATCTTCTGCAACTTTTGAATGAGTGACCATACTTCTTTGGCCTTATTCAATTCATCCTTTACTTCAGTTATCCAATCTAGTTGGATAATAGAGATAACACAAAACAATGCTTCCACGTCCTCCATGAAAATTGATCATGTAACAAGTTGTTTATGAGAACAAAACCCTTTATACCATAAAAATTGATCTGGTTCTAAATATGAAGATGCATTACATACCTTTTGTAATAATGATATGCCATGTAGATGAAAATATTGCTCCATCTGTAGTATCCAATTTACTAGATCCTTGCCATCAAACTTCCTCATATAGCCTTTTCTTGATTTTAGGAGCTCGATCTTGAAATGACGGTAACTTTGTAATTTCATATCATTTTTTCACTTTGTAGGAGCTCGATATTGATTTCTTCCTACGGTATCCCTCTGAGTAGTCTTTCTAACCCCACAAGCCTGGGTAAGATTTGATTCTCCAATGAAGGGTTATGCCAAATATCCCAAGATGACCTGAGTATAGACTGGTTCAGTAGATCAAACTTGTATGACATGCTGTGGTTCACTGTTTCGACCTTATATTCTGAAAATGATAGCCAAACAATGAAAATATGTCCTCTTTCTATAACTTCTTATGAAAATTCAATCTAACGTTCAAAGCGAACAATATGATGATTTTACCAATATGACTTGTTTGGAATGTAATTCGAGAGTCTGCAAAAATGCCAACTTCCTCAAATAATATCTTGACAAATATAGAGCAAAAAGCTTTGAAATTCAGACATGAAGTTCTGAACGATTTCAGCCCAAATGGGTTTTCTTGTTAGCTTTTGAAACATCGCAGAAAACAAGTTATAGAGAAAATTCCATCATGAATTGTTTTAGATGAAATTTTGGAGCTTTCCAAAAACCTAACTCCCTGAGATCATATCTCTAAAAATATAGTGATACAAGCTCTGATTTTTGGACCCGAGGTTCAACACGATTTCATCTCAAATGGATTTTGTTTTTAGCTTTTGAAACATCACAAAAAAAGGTTATAGCGAAAGTTCTACAATGAGATCTTTGGAGCAGCGAAACCCTAGAATCCAAAGCTCTGATACCAAATGTTATGAAACAAGCTCACAAAATATAGAAAGAGAGAGATCAATGCCTTAGAATTTAACCTGTTCGAGGGCGAAACCTCCTTTCCATTACAAAAATGAAATATTCTTGGATGATACAAATGACAAGGCCTCCTTTCTATATATAGGAGTCTAAGAGGTCATAACATAATCAAAGCTGACCTAACAATAATAATGTAATGGCACAATAATAACAATAGTGGGCTTCTATTGGGCACAATGATAACAATATGGGGACTACATGGGCACAACAATATAATAAGGCAGTTGTACTAATAACAATAAGGGGTTACACTAGTAGTATAGGGACCTAACACTTTCCAAGACTATAGACAGTTCGTTAAGCTCTGTGAAAAAAGCATGCTAGACAAGAGGGCCAAGATATCTCAATTCTATTTACATAACTTGACCTTAATAGACTTGAATGTGTGGGACTGAAATCCAAATGAGTCGTGAGGAGGCTAGGGCTAAGGATGTAAAGAGAGTGTTGGAAAGAGAAGAAAAAGGTCCCCTTTACACCAGAGCAGAATATATCAAATCAATGGTTGGCATCAGCACCCACAAACTCATCACCAATGATCTCCAACTTGAACCAAGATACCTAGCTACACAATATCAAGCAGTCACTCATTTTGAGGACACTTTGATATTTCTAGGGGATGAAAGAAAACAATCATGCCAAAGGATATGGGGCAACCTACCATACAACCTAAATATTAGCGAGTATAATTCACCTAAAAGAGTGAGGGATGCACTAGAGACGAAACCACTGTATAAGAAGGCACTACAAAAACTCAAAATAAACTAGATTGTCTTAAAACTTAGTCCACCATTTCTCTTGGATATGTTATAAGGAAGAAAGGAAGAAGAGGAAAAAGGGTAGTGGGAGGAAATAAAGAATCATGCAAGAATTTATCCGTAAGAGGATAATGCATCAACAAAAACCTAGAATGCCAGAGAAGCCACAAGAGCAATGAAAGACATGTACATAGATTAAGTTGCTCAAAGGATGAGAAACACTTTTAGTAGGGGGGTGATGATGAAGCTCATTAATAGTTAAATTATATGGACCTTGATGCCACTCTCCAGCTTATTAAAATCAACGTTTCTCAATTTTTTCTACATGTTTTCTTATTTTTTTCTTAGTCGGAAGGGTAAATATGAGATGTTATGTCATGTGTCCTAATGTGAATTAATCGCATGATTTGGAGCAATTTTTTGTAATTTAAGTGCAGGAACTTGGCATAGGCAAGAAAGAGGGATTTTAGGAGATTGGATCTCCCTCCTTAACTGCTCACTCACTCAACAGTTCCTCCACCACACCTCATCAACTCGGAATTACCAAATGCCAAGCCCACCGAGGTCATTGGCAATGAATCTAGTGATAGCTGAAGACAAGTTGATCTCGAGTTGGGAGCCAAGCCTCCCTAAATTTAACGAAGTTGTTGGTAGCATTAGTTGTATAAATAAGAAGGCCTAGAGCCTCATTATAATTCGACATTTTTCATTGCAGCCAAGAGGCATTTTCAAGCTAAAACATTGTGACTGATAAATCTGATGTATTTTTTATATTTTAATGAAAATGAAAAGCATTCCCTTGATGCAACACTGATTTGAATCAGAGGGCTAAAGCTCTTGGGTTAGGGCCCAACCCTAGCAGCAGAGGTTCCTCTTTCTATACATGTATGCTTAGATTATTCATAATTAGCCACTGAAGTGATTTCAGTTTTGTTTAAACTACAAGTATTTTGATTATTACTTAGTTTGTTTCCATTTGTGGATAGATAGATCAATGGTACAGTAGTGACAGTAAACACTTCATAAAAGCTTGTGCTAGTTGCCTCTACCCCATCTCCCTTATGGGATCATGGGTTGAGGGTTCCATTGACACAACCCAAAAAAAGATTTATTGTTTGATCACTACATAACTTAGGACTTTTGTTTGCATACATCATTGTTTCCCAATTTATTATAAGTACCTACAATTTTCATTTTGTTCTTATGAGTTTGGTATGGTTTAGAAGCACTTCCCTTCATAAACTTAGCCATTAGTTATTAATAACTATGTTTTTTTTCCTAAATTCAACTCGTATTTTCCATATATAAATGATATTTTGCATAAATGAAGAAAATAATGTATGTTGTTGTAGTAGGATTGGATCTACAAGAATACCTCATCTCACTAGCCAACTCCAACTCTTCTCCACCTATGGTGCCAATGTCCACCAAACCCTAATCTGAATTCCTGCTTTGTAGCAAAATGGGCATTTTCCTTGAGCAAGTCCAACCATATTGAAGACTTGGATTGAGCCTTGGGTAGTGTACTCCCACTTTGTGCTTTATTTCCCCATCAGACACCTTTCCCACACTTCATTCTACCTTTCCTACCTCCCTATAAGCTTTTGGCTTGTTTCTTGTAGTAAAACTAGGCAGCATGTAGTAGAACTAGGACATCCTGCAGTACTATAGGAAACCTTATAGTAGCCCTTTTTAAGCCTCAATTGAGAAGAAATGGACATCTAAGCTTAGGTTAGGCCTCCACTTGGTTTCCATACTCTTGACAACATTGCAGACATGTTTCCCCATACCTTTCTCCCCTACCAAAGAACGAATTCGTTAAATTAGCATTTTCATTCATAAAAATGAAAATCAAAAAGGCTTTTTCTGCAATTTCTAGTTAGCACATGCATGCAACAATCATAGTAGTACTTAGATAAAATTCCATGCTCATTTACTCAAGATAAATAGATGTTTTATGCAAGGTTAAGTTAGGTTTGTTTTGCAAGAAATATGTGTAGATTCTTAGCTAGATGATCTCATGTCACTCTATAACACCTTCCAATTCAACACTTTCATTTCCTAGAGTAGGAAACCTTCCCTTTATACATTAAGAGGGATTTTCCCCTTTCCATTTGCTAGTCATACTCCTTCTAGTAAATGGATGATTGGTTTGGAAAACCCTAGTGTTCCAGCCCCAGTTGAAAAGTGAGAAGAGTAGACCATTGCATCTACTGTGTATACAACGTTGTCACCTCCAATTTTGTACGAACCCCGAGTTCATGAAGTAAAGATGGTAGCCCTAGGAGTTGCAACATTCCTGCTACAATACCTGTGCTCATCAACTCCCTTTTAGTTCGGGAGGTATTCATAATTGTAAAACTAGTACAACATCACTCTCAAACTAAAGAGTTCCCATTATAAGAAGAGTAAGATTAATAAGCCAAATTGTAAGCATAATCATTATGACCAACATTGTCCTTAAGGGATAACAAGATAATATCAACTTCATTCAATATAATTATATTGTAAGGCTTTACGTGTGATATTGCACTACATATACAAGGCACATACCCCATCCAAATGTTCACAAGGTATGTCCTTTTATGACTATCCTTATCTTGTATTTCCATTTCTGAATCTTGAAATTGATCCTGTTCGATGGCTCTTATCTTGGATACCTGTCCCATTTTTTAAGAGTGTTAGTTCCTTTCCTTAATTGGATTCTTTATCCTCAAGGAAACTTATTCAATCCTCCACCATTCTCCCTTCACGGCTTTCACTTAAACTTATGGATGTTAGTCTTGGTCAAGTGTGTGACACTTGAAGAAGAGAATGCACATATGATGGCCAAAATAACTCCCTCTTGTCTAAATAGGATATCCCTATTCCATTTTTTATTGGGGAATATATCCTTGCTCCTATTCAAGGAAACTCTTTTACTCCTTCTCAAATCCAGAGCATATTCTAGTCTTCCTTTCAATTTTTTTAAAAGTCAAAACGATATGCCTTATATCTCGTCTTTATAAGAGTATCAACTACTTGTTCTTAATAGCTACATGGATCCTTCATTTATTCACATATATTATATCAAGATTTATTCCTTCCGAGGTGTCATGGATCCATCTTCACTCTTCAATCTTGTGACAGGATCTATGTCTTCTCTCTTGCTTATAACTTTCATCTTGTCATCATATAGGAAGAAATTACAATGAGCCTTTGCAAAGTTCAAGTTGATCGTAGCTTCCACATGAAAGTGATCTACATTATTGACCTCTAGGTTATCTTCTTACATTGCTACCTTGCAATCCCAAGATAAATATTTCTTGACTTTCTAATTTCCAGGAATCCTAGGTTGAGCTTGTCTCAACATTCTTCTTATATTCCTATAATATTTTTCTAGGTAGAAAAACAATATGATATTCAGATAACCAAAAATAAATCAAAGGTAAACTTACCTCCTCATGGTTACCTTCTCATCCAAGCATCAACATCCTTATGGTCCATATCCGCACCAATATTCCTTCACTCATTAAAGTGTCCAAGGATCAAACTTGATTACCAAATTAGACCTTTTCTTCAAAATATTATAGTAGATGTTAACAATTTTCTTAGATAATCTAAAGAAAATATTATTCATCCTGGAGTAAGTCAACTTCTTCTTTCAAGCTTCATATAATTTACTACCCTCCTCCCAGATTTACCCAAGCAAATAGATCCACTAGGGTAAACATGTTGAAAATACTTAATATGATGTGATTCAACTCCTCATGTGTAGTTAAGGAAGTGGAATCGACAAAACAAAACTAATCTGGCATTTCTTAGAAGCTTCATAACCTTCAAGAGACAACCAACCCTTCTAGGTGCCCAACCCTTGAGACAGCTTGTCATTTTTCTATGCTAGACCCCCAGTCACTCCGATGACAAGACATGCATGCGACTAAGACCCTCCTGTCACTCCCACAACAAGGTATGCATGCAATTGTGGCCTTTTCTAGGAAATGATGAGCTAGTGACCCTAGATTTTATGCCTCTTTTTCAAGGCAAGGTCAGAGGCCTCCGCCCAAAACTTCATGAAACTTCCATAAATGATAGATAACAATGAATTTAAGATAATAATGCAAACATTGGTAGAATGAAATGACATGACCACAACTATCAATGATAAGAATTTCGTCAAACATATCACAAACATGTAATCTACAACTCATAACCACAAATTTGGGCATAGGGGTCTCATACTTACGTAAGAATCGTTAAGAATAATTGATTCCTTACCACAATAGTTGCATTATCATCTATTAGTTCATATATTTATTCACATTTCTTGTACTAATCAAATCACAATGAGAGATATAACCAAAGTTTTTCATGAACCATTCTTATAACCAACATAATAACAAGAGTAGAACAACCATAAAAAGCACATATTAACAATTACATTCACACATGAAATACCAAAGGAAAAGGATTTTTTATTAATGTATGCATAAGAAAACCAAGTGAGAGACTTCCATGACCCACCCAACCATATATTGGGTTGAACCAAATGTTTATTTCATTCAATCACCCCCACTTGATATTCCAAGCATGAATGTGGGACTGACAATAGAACCAATCAAGTTTTCCTTGAGCTTTACCATATATCCACAAAATGATTCGTAGGCTCAAAAAAGCTCATCAATACAATGATTCTTTACTGCAATGCCACCGGATCACTAGGCCTTAAACAACCATCGATGCATCTGGATCTCTCCACCTAAACCATGAGGAATTTGTCTATCTGCACCTCTCCACTTTATAGTGTATCCTACCATTACTGATCAAGGGATTCCTAGGCATATGAACTCTCCACCCTCTTGGATTTACCGTGTATCCCTCAATTACTAGTCAAGGGATTCCTAGGCCCAATCAAGGGTATTCACAACCATACTTTACCGTGTATCCCACAGGGGGATTCCTCGACCTTGTGATTAATTGTGTGACCACCCCAATTAATTTTGAATCCATATGGACATCTAGATAAACCAAAAAAATAGAGTCCCATCACACCATAGCTATTCGGAACTGGGAAGGAAAGGCTGAAAACCATTATCACACCTACAAATACCATTACATAAACATAACCAAAAACACATATGCATGTACCATGCATGTCAAAACTAGAAAGAAAATCATACATGTAACGTGATACCTGAAAGTAATCTCATTGTAGTCACTTGAATCTCGTTCTTCCTTACTTGATCCTTGTTTCCTATTGCTTTCATTTCCTTCCTTTTCCTTCTTTCCTCTAATGCTAGAGTGCTCCAAGATTACTCTAAGTTTCCAAGAGTATGAGAGAGTAGAGAGAATAGAGAGAGCTCCAAAATTGAACTAACAAAAGTTTGTGAACTGATCCTCAGTAGCCTTTTTATGAATCAGGTCTCTATTTTCTTCATTTTCCATTATTTTCCTTCATTTTCCTCCTCAAATGAAACATGTGACCTTCCACCTTTATTTTCTGCTAATTTCCATTATTTTTATAAAGAAAATGCTTACTAATGCCACTTTGCCTTTCTAAAGCCTTTTCCATTGCCTTTTCCAATTTCCATAGCCATAATAAATGAGATAAACACCCACACTAGGATGTTTTTCCCAACATTCAACTTATAATATGTGTCCCATGGCCTTGGTTATTATTTGTCCTTTATTAAATTTATTACATGGAATTTTGACTAGGGCTATTACAGAACCCTCCCCCTTGGGGTAACATCGTCCTCGATCTTCCATGACACCTAGAACTAGCAAGACTAATATAAAGCAAAACATATTTCCCATGGTTCTTTATAACTTAGCTCAATGCAACATTTACAATTATCAACCTATTGAAAGAAAATCAACATGAAAACATAGAAACATGACACCCATACCACTTATTAGAGCTTTATAAAACAACTCATGGAGATATTTACATCCATATAAATATATAAATTTACCAAAACATCACACCAAAACATATGCAAAAAACATTCGCTCAAATAGGAAGTAGAGAAGCATACATAGCCCACATCTAATATGCCATCTCCCATGTAAATTAATTGAACCCAAAGTGCTTCCACTACACTTTATCTTGCTTGATTGCTCTGTTCTGGAGCATGATCATATTTCTCTACAAAAAACATTGAGGTTTCAACTAGAATTATCCTTGTTGCTCCACCTACAATACAGATTAGCCAATCACATGATCAACATCTTTAACATAGTTCTTAAGCAATGACACATGGAAAACGTCATGGACTTTCATTTTTAGAGGAATTGCATGTTGATAGCCTATTGGTCCAATCCTTTCAAGAATCTTGAACATTCCATAAAATCAAGTTTCCATCTTGGTACATGATCCAATCCTTAAGGAGATCTTCTTGGGCTTGATGTGAAAGTACAGTTGTTCCCCAACCTAAAAGTCCTTACACATCATGTTTTTGATTTGCATAAATGTTTTCTTTTGTTCTGTGTTGCCGTCATATTCTTCTTTATTACCTACATTTATCGTTCCATCTCTACCAACATGTATAGTCTTATCAACACCTTACTCACTGGATCACTCTAAGTCATGGGAGTATTACAAATCTGCCCATACAATGCCTCAAATGGACTCATCCTCTATGACTCTTGATACCCATTTTTATAATAAAAATAAACAATGGAAGGTACTCCTTCCATCTCCTTTTCTGATGCATCACATACATCCTCAACATATCCTTCAAGATCCTGTTGACCCTCTCTATCTGTGCATTTGCCTGGAGATGATAAGTTATGCTAAAGGGAAACTCTACACCCAAACCTTCAAATAAATCCTTCTAGTTGAATAGGTGGATTTCATTAGAGTGAAGTGTGCTACCTTTTTCAACTTTTCCACCGCAACCATGATGGAATCATGTTGCCTAGATTTCCTTGAAAATCTTGTGATGAAATCCATGGAATTGACCTCCCATTTCCAATCTGGAATCAGAATGGGCTGTAGTAATCCAATTAGGTTCTTATATTATGCTTTTACTTGTTTAAAATCTAAGCATCTAGCCACAAACTCTGCCACTTCCTACTTCATATTTGATTAATAATAACACTTCTTCACTGCTTTCAATGTCTTCAGGTATTCTAGGTACCTTGAATATAGTTTTGCATGGAATTATCACAAGATAGTCTTCATGAGATCATTGTCATTCTACACACAGATTCTGCCCCTAAATCTAACAAAACCATCTGCCATGAGATGACTGTCAACATCATGATCACCTATACCCTGCTATAACCTATGCCTAAGCTCCATGTACCTATCATCCTATTGTCCTACATGTAAAACATGATCTTGTAAGTTTGTCCCATAAGAAATCATAGTTTTTATATGATTCACCTGTACTATCCTGCGAAGAGCATCTGCAACCATGCTTTCTTTACCCTGAATCTACCGAATCTCGAAATTAAACTCACTAATCATGGAAAACCATTTAAATTTCTTGGCATTCAAATTTGGTTGGTCAAACAAGTATCTCAATCCATTGTGATCAATCATAAGTACAAACCTCCTACCAAGAAGATAAAGCCTCCAAATCTTTAAAGCATGGATGCTCGTTTCCAACTCGAGATCATGTGTTGGATAATTCTACTCATTCTCATTTAGCTTCCGTGACTCACAACACACTACCTATTATTCCTACATTAAGGCTCCACGAAGTCAAATCTTGCATACATTTGTACACACCAAAAACTCTTTGTCTGAATCTACAATGTTTAAGACTAGAGCATTTGTAAACAACTGCTTCAATTGCTCAAAAGTTGTTGCACATTCCTAGGTCCATTAAAATTTCTTACCTTACCTTTGTAGTGATGTAATAAGACATACAATTTGAGAAAATTTCCCATTGAACCTCCTATAATAAGTTTCTAGCCCCATAAATGTTCTTACCCCATCCACGTTTCTAGGAACTGCACACTCCATGATAGCTCTTAACTTCTCTAACTACACTATTATGCCTTCCTTGGAAACAACATGTCCCAAGTAATGTACCCCTATCTAAAAGAAACTTCATTTTCTATGCTTGGCATATCACTGATTCTCCCTTAACAATATGAACACTACCACTAATTTTTCGGCTTGTTCTTCCTCATTCTTAGAATATATCATATTCATCAATGAACACAATGAAAAACTTGTCTAGATAAGGACATTTCACACTATTCATCAAGAACATGAAAGCAACTCGAGCATTAGTCAAACCAAATGGAACTACAACAAACTCATAATGTCCATACCTAGTCCAAAAAGCAGTCTTGTAAATATCATCTTGTTTGATGTGTAGCAGATGGTATCTTGATCTTTATTCAATCTTAGATAACATTGTTTCTCCCTTCAATTGGTTCAACAAGCTATCAATCCTCAACAGAAGATACATGTTCTTGATGGTGACTTTGCTCAACTTCTTGTAATAAATGCATAACATGAGAGTACCATCCTTTTTCTTTACAAAAAACATTGTTTCACCCTCAGGACATATAGTTGGCCTAATGTATCCCTTGTAAAGCATTTCCTTCAATTGCAAATTTAGATCTACTAAGCTCTAGTGTTCTCATCATGTACGACGCCTTTGATGCTGGCATTACCCCTGGAGCCAACTCAATAAACAATTCCTCTTCTCTATGACGAGATATCTCTATAATTTTTTGTTGCACAAAAAATTGTCACCTTGACATTCTGCAATCTGTGTGAGTCCATTACCACTCATACTTTCCTCCTTTGCAAGTCTTAAGCCTCAGTTCCTTATATCAAGCCTTGAAAATAATAGAAAGCCCTCAAAAGTCTCTAAAACTCTGGTTCCACAGTTTCTCTTTCCATTACTTGTGGTCCCACACCTAATGGTCATGGCTCCTGCACACCTGACCACTCTGTCTCTGTGTTATGGGTGTGGACCCCTTAAAAACTCACAAGTATATTCTTAAAAACTCACTTTGATTCATTTCTAGGATCTTCTGGAAGGAACCTTGAGGTGGCAAGTTCGCTCCCCTAAGGTTCATGCATCCCATACCTTAAGGAGCTAACCCCTTTATGTGAGGAGCTTATCCCTTTGAAGGAGGACTCTATCCCTTCATAGGTGGACCTGTAACCTTCCTTCCCTCTTGCACTATATAAATGAAGCATTGGGCTGGTTACTTGGAGGTTAAAAGTTGAATATTTTTGAGGTGAAATGTTGTTGGAACTTAGTTCTTCTTAGTTGATTTTTTATGAGGAGAGATTACATGCCTCTAATATCCTCATTTGGAAGAGTGCAAGGCTTTTCAAAGTAAAGGAAATTCTTGTTTTCGTGCCTGGGAAGAGCTTGTTTCAACATCAAGGCTGAAAAGGTTGTACGGATCTTCTACTTCAAAGTTAATACAATAAGTTTGTTTTTTCTCATAAGCTGTTGTTTTATGGTTTATTTTATGGATTCCTTGATCACCATAATGGACATGATTTATGATATTAGCTATGTAGGTGCTATTTGATGTTTTCTTATTTGTGATTGCAGGTTCTCAAAAGGAAACTCTTTCGGACGGTTGAAGGATGGCTACTACAAACTAGCGTTGGACTAAGGTAGGGTCTAAACACCTCTATTGTTTCTGTTTATGAATCACATATGTCTAGAGAAAGATATATTTGTTTGTTTATTTGTTGCTAGACTTTCTTCTAACACTAGGGAGATTTGGCCTTGTCTGCAATATCGATTTATCCAGCCAACAAATATGAGACTCCACTGGGGAACTGCATTTGGTTTTTGGTTTTCCTTTGTCTTTGACTTGAGAAATTGGTTCTCGTTTCTGGTTTTTGCTTGATGTGTGTTGGATTGGGTAGTTTTTAGAATCTAGATTATCTTTTTCCTTTTTTTGAAGTTTACAGGGGACCACACTTTTTCTTTGTAGACAATGCAGGCATCTCCGCACTCATCCTTTAGTACATAGAGTGGTACCACATCTGGTTCTTCTGGAAGCCTGCGGACCCTGTAAAAAATATTTAAAAACCTAAATGGTTTTCTTCCAGTTAAGTTTAGGTTTCTTTTAAGGTTTTTAGTGTCTACCCAAATCTGCATTCATCCTGTCAAAAATCTCTTATGAATGAGTTCCATTGGTATTTTTGTTTTAGATGATTTTCTAGAAGTTTTGCCTGCCTGGAATGGTTTTCACTTGGTCTCTGTAGTGACTCAAAGATCAAAAGCCTAAGAAACCTTAGATTACCCTGGTGTCTTTTCGTGTTCTTGATGAGTCTGACTTGGTTGTGAAATTTGTCCTTTGTGAGAAATATATTTATTTTTCTCTTTGCAAATCTTTGAACGAACTTGGTTATAAGTTTTGAATTTCATTTTTCCAAAAGAAAACATATCTAGATGTTTTTTGATTGATTTGTTATTTTGAATGAATGAATCCTTAGTTTACTGAACAATTAAGCAAAATGTCCTAAAAAAGAATTGAAGCTTTTATTTCAATTAGGTTTTTTTGAGTTTTTAGATCTCAAAATTAGTTTTTGTAGTTTTGAGTGTTTTCTAGAACTTGTAGATCTTTTTTGAAGAAAATTGTTTTTGTAGTTTCAGGTTTTCAAAAGAGAAAGGGAATTTTTTTGAGCATTGATTAGTAGTCTCGTTTTGAGTTCTTATTGAAAAAGACAAAAAGCATCTTCTTTCCATTTCCATGTTGAAAGAAGGATTTGTTTCATAAAGAATTGCATTCTCGAACTCTGTCTTTTAGCTAGAAATTCATTGAAAGAAAAACAAATTGTTTATCATTTTATGTGCATTTTTTAGTGTTTTTGGAGTCGAGTCTTCACACCATAAAAGTTTCATTTCTGTACCTATTGACTTAAAGAACAACCTATAAAAGAAACGCTTAATTAAAATTGATTTAGTAATATTTTTTATTTCTAGGGATCTTATCACCAATATAGCTTAGGCTAGTATCTTGGAATAGGGAGTAATTAACTCTCCAAGGTAGTTAAAACAAACAAGTAGCTATATCTTGCGGTAGGAAATAAATCCAATTGTAATTGATACATTTTGGGAAGCTCCTCTTAAAGGAGTCAATCACGAGATCATGTTTGAGCCTTTGAGACAATCAAGCCTATTTCATTGAGAAAGACAGAAGATTTGTGCGTATTATAAATGGTAAACCTCGGATTAACCATTGTCGAAGAGCCTGGGGTCACTTGCTGGTAAACCTTGGATTGATCATGTCGAGGAGCCTTCAAGGGGATCGAGCTTTGTTACTCTACCCTTGTGTGTAGATCGGATCATAGACTGTTCCTGTAGTTGTATTTGTTGTTGTTGATAACCTTAGTGTCCATAAACTTAAGATTATTTCCTTAGGTGATGGTGAAAGACGGGTCTCACTGTACTTGGAGCAGACATCAACTAGACTCACTTGGACTCTCTGGGGGGTTCTCTTCACTTGAGATGGTTTTCTCAAGAAACTTGTGCCAGTTTGTTTCATTAAGCAGGTTGTCAACGTAACTGTTCCAAATTCCCTTTCTGTATTAAAATTCTACGACGTTGGATTTCATCACCAACTAGTGTTTTTAGTACGGGAAGTTACTGTTTGTGTGTGGTTTGAACTATTAGATTTTTTAGGCGTGTGATTCAATTGTTTGTTTCTTTAGAGACTTTAGGTGGATTTATTGAAATTTTTCTTTGTTTGCGTGTGAGTAATTAAATATTTAATCATGGCTAAATTACAAAGACAATCTTGTAGACTTCAAGGGAAATCTCCTGAGTATACACCAAGCTAGTTTGAAGGGCTACGAGCTCTTATATCACCTAGTGCTAGTAGAGTTGGGTCACCAGAAGCCAAATATTCATCCTTAATTGTTCATCTTGATTATCAAGTACAAACAACGGAGTATATTTCTGAGCTAATTTCACTTTCCAAAGTTATTGGTAGTATTTCTCCTACGAGTGAATTATCTGAAGAACCTAAAATTTCTGAGCCTAAAACTGAACCTACTACTACTCCATCTTTAGGATTTGCTTCTCCAACTTCTAGTGGTCCTGGTTCACCTAGGGGTGGAAATATCATTACCCAAAATCTTCCTTCTGGCCTCATTTCTATTGAAGAACTTGTTAGTTTGGACTAAGATATAATTCTTCCCAAAATTCAACCAACTTTAGAGCTTAGGGAGCGAGAATCAATTTTCTACAGTCCTTTTAGGAGTGATGCTTGGTACGTATCATTGACAAATTTTTTAGAAAACCCAGGCCTTAGTTTTTGACCACCTCGAATTCCTTTTCATCCAATACCCAGACATTATTATCCTCCATTGAATATGTCGAGACAATGATCTATGTTTTCCCAAATACCGAAAACATTTTTATATGGCGGTCCTTTTATTCCTTCAGGGTACCAGTCACTCACTGGTACTTTTTTTGGAGCATCTCCTCAACCAATCGGACATGAGTTATCAACTGGTAATAATGGAACTCAACTGTTGAGCACCAAAGAAATCCTTATGATGTCTGGTAATATTCCAAATCCACAACCTCAAGGTAGTCAATTACCGCCCGGGGGGCAACCCCAAGCTAGTCAGTTACCGCCTGGGGAGCAACCCCAAGGTATTCAATTACCACCTAGGGAGCAACCTCAAAGTAGTCAGTTACTACCTGGGGGGAAACCTCAAGGACAGTACATACCTTTGGGACAGTACATATATCAAGGTCAACCCCAGACTTAGTACATACCTCAAGGTCAACCCCAGTTTCAATACATACCTTAAGGTCAACCCCAGTTTCAGTACATGCCTCAGGGTTATAAACCTCAAGGTCAGTACCCAACTCAAGGTTTCCAACCAACTTTTGGTCAACCATTTGTACAAGGAGCTAGAAATGTGTTGGTTAATTATCAGCTCTACGCTCAACCCGGTTATGGTCCTCCATATGCACAACCTTTTATGGGTCCATACCACGGAATGAATATGGTGTTGGATCCATCTAAAATTCAGTAGACTATGCAACCTAATGTGAAGTTATCAAGTCAACCTGGACAACCTTTGGTTTCTAGTTTAACCCAGCAACCTATCCAGCCTACTGTTCAAACTTCTACACCTGGTGTAGTTCAACAGTCTGGGCCTAGTTAAGCTTCAACTCTGCCTAAAACTGCTACTGCGACTACTACAACATTCGTTCAAGCTACGAAACCTGTTTCTGGAGTATCAGTAGCTCCAGTTTCTACTGTCTCTATATCAGTGCAAACTTCTCAAGCCTCTTTACCACAGTCAGGACCTATAGTTCAGAATTTGGTCCAGATGCCTGCAAGACAAGCTGATCCAAGTACAGTTGTCACAAGTTAATCGTAATTCACTTATCAGTTGTACCAGGGATAGTACCAATTCGGTCCTACTGTACAAAACCTAGTCTATTAGTATCAACCGTACCCTGGTTATACTTATCAACAGCCTCAACAATCCTAGTTTGGTCTAGTTAATCCTGGTTTCCTGAGAGGTTATAACATTCCTAATGCAAATCCGATTCCAGGTTATCCTGGATATCCTCCTCCTAGAGCTAGTCTCATTACATAAGGCTTTCACGAACCTAACTATCAGTTACCATTTATTGCAACTTTGGATTTACCTGATTTGTCGCTCCTTACGAACGATCCAATTTACTATCTTCCGTATTGGCCACCAATGCCTAATAAGTTGCCCAGTGATATCCCAAAATTTAAGGGTAAGTTAGGCAAGGATCTGTCAAATAATGTTATGACTTATCAACTCTGGTGTGCATCTAATTCAATCATTGACGATTCAATTCAATTCCGTCTTTTTCAAAGAACTCTTATTGGTCTTGCTGCCAAATGGTACATTGAGTTACCACGAACCTCTTTTTATAATTTTAGTCAGTTAGCCACCTCTTTCTTAACTCATTTTCAGTTGCCTACCAAATACGACAATGGCACGGAATTGTTAACTTCCTTAAAACAATCCATGTCCACATATATTTCTGATCATATTCATCAATGGCGACGTAGACGGTGCTTGGTGAAATTCTTCATGATAGATCAAATTTTAATGGAATGGTTCGTAAAATCATTATTACCTAAAATCACTAAAGATGTAGCTAAGGAAGGAGCTCTTATTGAAAAACAAGCAATTTCTCAAGCTCAGTACCTTGACCTCGTATATACGCAGTCAGGTACTTTACATGAAAAAATCCCCAATCTTCCAAAACAAGGTGAAATGAGTGCAGCTCCTTCAAGGTCTCATGCCACTAATGGTATGATTGGTTCAGTTAGTACTAAAAGCAAGAAGAAATCCTCAAAAAATTCTTCTCCTATTATAACATTACCAGATTCCCCGACAGGAGACTCAACCCCTGAAATTCCTGCCGATATCCATGTCGTAGAATCATCTATAGCTAGATCAAAATGCGGTGGTAAAAGGAAAGGGAAGAAGAAAAAAAAACAAAACTAAAAAGAGAAAACAGATAAAAATGAATCTACTGACAAGAAACATAAACCTCACTATCCTTGTCTCATTTGTGACAAGGATCATTTTACTAAAGACTACCCACATCGAGTAGAGTTTTCAAAATTCGTTAAAGGTTCTCAAATGCCTACTGTCTTGAAAGGATCCTTCTCCTACTCAAGATAGTACGATGGTTGCTTCTTCCTCAAATACCTCAGAAGAACCCATTATGATGATGTCTCATGTCAGGATTATGACGCGATCACAAGATTATGGTAGTAAAAATCCTATTGGTGGTAAAGAAGCAAAATTTCCAATTCAAATCCATCAACTACAACTCCTCCTGCTTCTGATCTGCTACTGATTGAGAAACCTAACCCTGACTTAGTAATCAAACCGCCTACTAAAGGTATACTTCGGAAGTCAGCTTTCATCCACATGCGAGAGCTGCTCAGAATCATAACATTGTTGAAGACTTAACTATTTCCCCTTCAGCAATGTCGGCTTTTGAAGTGCTACAATCATGCCCAATAGAGTGTAAATTACTGTTGTTTTCTATAGGAGTTGTTGATATTCAGGATTCAAACCTAATAATTTTCAATTTAGCGAATGGTACACCCTACCTACCTCATCAAATGGCTTTCCAGATTCCAGTGTTAGTTAAAAACAAACCTTGCTTTTGGATTGTGATTGATGAGGGAGCTTCTACGTGTATTATATCGATCCAGTGTTGGAGATCACTTGGTTCTCCCAAACTCAGTCAGTCTCCAACAATTCTAAAGGATTTTGGTGGCTGCGGGTTCCATCCTTTTGGTATTTTGGAAGATTTACCTATAGGGGTTGAAGGCAAAATCGTAAATCTAGATGTGGAAGTGGTTGATCCCCCTCTAGATTACAACATTCTCTTGGGTCACAGTTGGTCTTATGCTATGACTGCAATTGTTTCATCGGTCTTTCAACTTATTAAGTTTCCTGATAATGTAAAGATTGTTACAATAGACCAACTAAGTTATTTCTCATCCAACCCAACCTCTAGAGACTGTGTTCAGCACATCGGTAAAGTGACTATCCCTTACAAGGATGTTGGTGTAGGTTTGATTAAAGATTCTGGTTTACTGAGAACATTTTCCTTCCCTCCTCCTAACATATCGCCTTCTATTGCAAATATTCATATGATTTCATCTAATATTGTTACTTTTGATGATCCTTGGATTGTACCTTCTAATTCTGAGGTGGATTCATTTGATGGTGCGATGCCTTTGAGTCCCTTTGAAATTGCATATCAGGCTATACAGTCATTTACTGATTCCTGACCTGTAGCAAGGATAGATTGTTCCTGTCTCAACCTCGTTAAAAGATGAAACTGGATGTCACGAGGATAGTTTGTTCCTGTCTCAACCTCGTTAAAAAATGAAATTGGATGCCGTGAGGATAGTTTGTTCATGTCTCAACCTCATTAAAAAATGAAACTAGATGTCACAATGATAGTTTTTTCCTATCTCAACCTCGTTAAAAAATGAAATTGGATGTCGCGAGGATAGTTTTTTCCTATGTCAACCTCGTTCAAAAATGAAACAAGGAGTCATGAGCATAGTTCCTTGTCTTGTGCCAAGCTCGTTTAAAAATTGAAAAAAGGCTTTTGACGATAGTTATTTTCCTATGTCAACCTCATTAAAAAATGAAACAACTCCCTTTCCAAGTCAAGTCTTTCCAAGATCTCGAAAGTGAACCTTCATTCCATCCACCTAGTTGAATGCAATGAAGCTTGGGGGGCATGTACCTCGATTTGAGTCATTATGCTGGGGGCATGCGAACTTATAACAAACATAGTTTTTCATTTCAAGCTTGGTTAAACATGAAATTGAATCCAAGCAGAGTTCTCTATGGTTCAAGCTTCTGCAAAAATCAACCCATACCTGATTTACATCTCGTGATCACCATTTTTATCTGCTAAATTATGCTAGATGAGCCTTGGTTGTTTTCATTCCATCACCACCATCTTTTTGGTTGATCATATGCTTTCACTTGGTTGTTTTTCCTTTCCTGAGGGACCACATCTATGAATGGTTTTGTTAGCCAGCCTCTTAACCATTACATGTTTTGAGTAGTTCCACCATCACCAAAACCAGTTGCTACCCTTTATAGCACTCATTCCTCTAGGACGAGTCTTCTTTAAGCTCTTTTTTGACTCATAAAATATGAAAACATTGTCGAGCTTTTCCCCTTTTAACTTGTTAAATGGAATTATAAGGGCGGTTCACTTACAACTCTTTTCTGACCATATAAACATGAAAAGATCACCGGAATTTTGTCATTTCAAGTTCAATATTGGTTATAAAACGACGTGTCTTCGATCACTTTTTCACTTTTTTGGATCAGAGCCACTAATTATGAAAATTACTCCTTGATCGTAATGTTCAAGCAGTTCTCTCAAGTACTATTTTATACATTTTCGGGCTTGGGGACACAAACTTAGGAAAAAGGACACAGTCTTCTTAAGATTTTCTTTTGACTCCCTAAAATTGAAAAACACTAATTTTTTCCTATACTGGACTCGTTAAAATTTAACAGTAAAGGACCTGTTCAATTTTAAACAGGAACGAACCACTCCTTCTTAGGGTTCTAATTTTAAACTAAGTTGGACTCATACGAAGGATGAGCTTATAAACAAGCAAATATTATCTTCCTCAAGCTTGTCAAAAATAAAGAGGTACTTGCCAGATATGGTGGGGGAAAAGAGAGAAAAATGAACTTGTTTGTTACACTTTGTTTTTTAGAAAAACAGTTAACAACTCTTGAACAAGACACTTTTTGTTCACCTGGGTTGGGAAATCCTTTGCCTAATAGTTAATCAAGCCATATTGAAAGTCTTCAGCCAGTTTTTGGGTATTAGCTTTGGGTCAATTGTCACCAAACCATCTACAAGGTCGTTATGTGTTCAAGAGGTCAGTTCAAATAAACCATTCATTTGCAAAATATATGTCATTCATTTTGACCATCCCTGAGTTAGTCCTTGCCAATATGTTTCTTCAAAACATGATCTATGATTTTGTGTTGTGGGATTGCCTACGACAGATCACTTCCTATTGACTTCAGCTCATTACCTAGAAATATGATCTAGGAATTGTCAGTACCTTGGAATTTGCATGCCCTAATGGCAGGTTTCTCACCTTCGACGATAGATTGCATCATTGACTTTCGATCAAAGGATTCTATGACATGTTTGACATCAGCTCATTTATTCGCATCTCATGGATTGTACTGAGTACGTTGAGAGCCATTGACATTACTGTTGGTTTCTCTCACACTTGTTAATAGTTCACATCATTGACTGGTAATCAAGTGGTTTCTACCATGTTCGACTTCGACACATTCATTCACATGGATAGAATTGTACTAGTTCAGGAAGCAAAAATCAAGACCCTAGATCTAGTTTCTACCATCTATGCTATGAGGAATTTTGTTATTCATTATACAGTGGAATATTCATAAATAGATGGTTGTGCCCATACTGTGTCTACATATGTCCATACTCTTGATGTCTAACAAAATCATTCCTTTATCCGAACAAGTTTAGTTAGTTTTCTAGTCAGTTTTAATCTAAGTATGGGAATTCCTACCTCAGTGATGATATGTTCACGTATATATATTTTTCATTGAATGTTTTTACAGGTTCTGATTGGGGTGTCCATAGGATGATCCTTGGAATGATAAAGTAATTCACTCTTCATAGATGACAAACTCTATCTTCATCTATTACAGACTTCGCACTTTAGGTGGCAATCCGTTACACAAAAAATTGTCACCTTGACATTCTGCAATATGTGTGAGTCCATTACCACTCATACTTTCCTCCTTTGCAAGTCTTAAGCCTCAGTTCCTCATATGAAGCCTTGAAAGTAAGAGAAAGCCCTCAAAAGTCTCTAAAACTCTGGTTCTGCACTTTCTCTTTGCATTTCTTGTGGTCCCGCACCTAATGGTCATGGCTCCTGCGCACCTAACTGCTTTGTCTCTGTGTTATGGGTGCAGACCCCTGTAGAAGTTAAAAAGGCGCAAGTATATTCTTAAAAACTCACTTTGAGTCATTTCTAGAAGCTTCTAGAGGGAACCTTGAGGTGGAGAGTTCACTCCCCTAAGGTTCATGCATCCCATACCTTAAGCAACTAACTCCTTTATGTGAGGAGCTTATCCCTTTGAAGGAGGACTCTATCCCTTCATAGGTGGACCTGTAACCTCCTTCCTCTGCACTATAAAATGAAGCATTGGGCTGGTTACTTGGGAGGTTGAAAGCTGAATATTTTTGAGGTGAAATAATGCTGGAACTTTGTCTTCTTAGTTGAGTTTTCATGACGAGAGATTACATACCTCTAAGATCTCATTTGGAAGAGTGCAAGGCTTGTCAAAGTAAAGGAAATTCCTGTTTTGGACCCTGGGAAGAGCTTGTTCAACATGAAGGCTAAAAAGGTTGTAAGGTTCTTCTACATCGAAGTTAATACAAATAAGTATGTTTTTCTCAATAAGTTGTTGTTTTATGGTTTACTTTATGGATTCCTTGATCACCATAATGGACATGATTTATGATATTAGCTATGCAAGTGCTATTTGATGTTTTCTTGTTTGTGATTGCAGGTTCTCAAAAGGAAACTCTTTCGGATGATTGAAGGATGGATGCTACAAACTAACGTTGGACTTAAGGTAAGGTCTAAACACCTATATAGTTTTTTCTTATGAATCGCATATGTCTAGAGAAAGATAGATTTGTTTGTCTGTTTGTTGCTAGACTATCTTCTGATACTAGGGAGATTGGCCTTGTCCGCAAGATCGATTTATCTGGCCAACATTTCTTCTAGAAACGCATCCTGAAACTGCTACAAGATTGAGTACGTCTTCATAACTTCTGCATCCTCAACATCCTTAATTCTATCACTAATAATATGTGCTACAAATAAGGCACATGATTTTCTGCAACCTTGCTTTACTTCCATAGCTTTCACCATTGTAACTAATGTAGCTTTCTTCTTACCCTAGAATAATCTTTCTTCCCCATTATCATCCAAGCATTCAATAGCTTTGTCATAACAGTCCGCCTTATTTATGTGAAGATACAACCAATCCATACCTAAAAGCATACTATATGATCCCAATACCAATCCACCTTATGTATATGAAGATACAACCAGTCCATACCTAAATGCATATTATATGATCCCAATGACAGTACATTAAAATGTGATGAGGTAGGCATACCATACAACTCGAATGCACAAGCTTTTACCCAATGATGAAATCTCTTCTTTGTACCTGTAGCCAATTGCACTAACTAACATTATGCATGCACTTCTTCATTAAAACCATACTTATCCACCAAGTCAAAACTTATATAATAATAATTAGACCCAAGGTCGATCAAAATGAAACCAACTTTTTCCAAAAGCTCACCATCCATCACAATAATAGATTCTTGGTGATATTCTTGCCTGTTATCTAGTGTTGTATAAATTCGTGGAATGATCGTCCCAACATCCACAACTGTCTATGCGTCCTATGCACTATAAATATAAGGCCTACCAACCTGATTTTGTGAGAAATCCCTCTGGAGATTCTCTTTGCCACATATCCAACATTGGAAGTATCCCTTACCATCACCTTTATTCTATTGTGTTGTGACCCATTAAACGTCTTCTAAGGTGCAACATTTTATTTCTCTCCTAAATTTTAAGGTCTTGTTCACTTTAGCTATCATTTACCTTTATCTTTCTCTTTCCCTTTACAACGTTGTTTAGACTCTATCTTGCTCTTTGATTGATAATAACAATGCTTCAACTTACCAATGGCTTCTTCGAGTGACTAAGGATCATCATATTCTATCCAATCTCTAAATGCTAATGAGAATCCAATGAAAAATCTTTGAAATTTGGCTTTCTCATCCTTAAGATACAAGTCATACCTCAACAACTCCAAGAACTTTGTCATATACTCCTCATCCATGATCGACATAATCTTTAGCTCATAGAATTTCTTGGCTTTGCTATCATAGTAACTCTCTGATAAATATTTCTTCCTAAAATGTCTCTTTATTTCATGCCAACTCAACTCATTTGTCGTGATTTTTCTAACCCGCTTCACATCTTCCCATGAGGTGTCTTCTTTTCCTCTGAGGATGAATATAGCTATCATGGCTTTCATGTGCTTCGTGCAATCATGCAGCTCAAAGAACTTCTTCATCCTGAGTAGCCATGTCTTTTCATCCTTCCACTTCTTCAAATACCCATTAAAGTTAGGTTGCCTGGATTTCTTTAACTCATCTACAAAATATTCCCTATCACTCCTGTTGTAAGGATGATAATGATGATGACCATGGCACCTGTTAGAACCATAACTAGAATAGAACTTGTGTCCATCATCTCTCCTATCTAGCATATCCAAGAACTTGCCATATCTAATCATGTCATCCCTATCTGACCTATTCCCACCATGAGATCTACTTCCATATTCTCCATTAGTCCTATCCTCCTGCCCATGGTCAATCCTAAGTGGTCCCTATCTCTGCATGTCTGAAAAACTCTAAAGGATTATTGCATTAACTTATGCTTGTTTCTTTTGTGCATAAATGATTGTATGATTATCTACAATGATTATCTACCACCATGTTTCTCATCTAATCCATAGGGATAGTCTCGTGAACTATAGTCTACCATATTTCTAGTCATCTTTCATCTTCTTCATACAAGTATACCATGTCATCTTAAACCAAAACATAGCATATTCAATATACCTTAGTATAGTTCAGGAAAGGATATATAGTGTGTAAGCTCAACCAAATTAGTGCAATGCATGTATAAACATAATCATAGTATTACATAAACATCATTTCAACCAGTATAAAGTTATCATGCATGACCATACCAACCACGAACGATGGCCTCATTCACGATAATTATAACCATGTCAATTTATGCATAATGATGTATAGACACTGACATGCATAACAATTGCATAACTAACATAAACTTATTACAACCATATCCAACAACAACACCATCAAATTTCACATGGAGACAAAACTCCATGAAGGATCACCAGCATGCATATACAACAAGCACATATACCACAATCATAATGAACACATATGCAACCGACTTGTGTGCATGACCAACACATTCCACCCATCCATTCCAAGCATTGAACCATGCTTTGGTACCACTGTGTGGTATGAGATGTCACCCAAAGAGAATGAAACCATACTTTGATACCACTTTGTAGCACCCTCCTCCCACATTTACCCAAGCTAACTAATCCATTGGTGTAAACATGTGGCGAAGAGTTATTATGATGTGATTCAACTCCTCTTTGTAACACCCTCTTGCCAAATTTACGCAGGCTAACTGATCCACTTGGGCATAAATGTGACAAAGAGTTATTATGATGTGATTCAACTCCCCATTTATAGTTAAGGAATTGGAACTGATAAAACAAAACCAATGACTTTTTTGAGGAGCTACAAAACCTTCAGAAGACACCAACCCTACCAGGTGCCCAACCCCAAAGACACCTTGTCATTTTGTTGAGTTAGACTCCCATGCGCTCCCATGAAAATCCATGTTTGCAAATGAGACCCTCTAGTAACTCCCACAACAAGGCATGCATGTGAGTATGGCCTTTTTCAAGAAGTTCTGAGCTAGCGACTCCAAATTTTGTGCCACTTTATTAGGGCTAGGTCTTAGGTGACTTCCTAGAACTTCATGAAGCTTTCAGAAATGATATATAACAATGAATTAAAGATACTAATGAAAAAATGGTACAAGGAATTGACCTGACCCTTACTAGCCATGACAGACATTTCGTCAAACATATCACAAACATGTATTATATAGGTCAGAACCACAAATATGAGCATAGGGGTCTCATGCTTATCTAAGAATCATAAACAAAAATAGATGCCTTCTCACAATAGTTGAAATATCATCTATTAGGTGATATATTATTATGAAACCAGCTCAAGAAAAGGTAGAAAAGATAGATCAACGCCTTAGAATTCAGCCTCTTCAAGGGGGAAACCTCCTTTACATTACATAAATGAACAATTCTTGGATGATTCAAATGAAAAAACCTCCTTTCTATATATAGGAGTCTAAGGAGTCACAATATAACCCAGCCACCTAACAATAATAATATAAAGCCACAAAAATAACAATAGAGGGATTCTATGGGGCACAATAATAACAATATGGGGACAATAGGGGCACAACAATATTAATAAGGGGTACAACTACAATAGTAATGGGGTAATCACTAGTATCTTAGGGACCCAACATGCCCCTCTCCTTCAAAAAAGTGTTGTCCTAAATGCCTTGAGTAGTTCTGGATGCTTCTGAATAAAATTCCCATCCTCCCATGTGGAATCTTCAGCAGATAATTTCTTCCACTTGATAAGATACTCTGAAATTGATCAATTTCGTAGCTGTCGAGTTCTTGTTTCTGTGACTACTTCTGGTTCCAATATAATTTTTCCTTCCTCGTCAAGTTCTGGAAATATTGTTTGAACTGGGAGCTTATCGCCTATAACCTTCTTTAAACATGAAACATGGAAAACTGGGTGCAATCAAGAAGCTGCAAGAAGCTCTAATTTGTATGTCATAGTACCAATATTTTGCAGCACCTTGTACGAACCATAATACTTTGGTGATAATTTATTATTCTGCTTAGCTTGCTTGAGGGACATTGGCTTATATGGTTGTAGCTGTCAGAATACCCAATCACCTACATCAAAACTTCTTTTGCTGTGATGTTGATATGCCTGTTGTTTCATTCTATTCTGTGCTAACATGAGGTTATCCTTTAAGAGTTGGAGGACTTTTTGTTGATGTTTGATGTGATGTTCGACTGCTTGAACCTTAGAATTTTCTCTTAAATATGATGTGATGGATGGTGTCTGATACCCATAAAGTGCCATAAATGGGGTCATTTTAGTTGTTGTATGGAAGGAAGTGTTATACTACCATTCAGCCAGAGGCAACCATTTGACCCATTGTGTTTGTTTATCAGATGCAAAGCAACGAAGATATCCTTCCAAACATTTTCTTACTATCTCAGTTTGCCCATCAGATTGAGGATGATAATATGAGCTATGAGCTAACTGAGTACCAAGACAGGAAAATAATTCTGTCCAAAAATTTCCAGTGAAAATGGGATCTCTGTCACTTCCAATAATCTTTGGGTTTCCATGTAGCTTTTGAATTGTTTCCATAAATGCAGTAGAAGCTATACTTGCTTTAAATGGACGTGATAATGGACAAAAGTGTGCATACTTGGTAAGTCTGTCAACTACCACCATGATGACACTCTTTCCCTCAGACTTGGGTAATCCTGTGATAAAATCCATTGAAACCTCCTCCCAATGTTGGCTTGGAATGGATAAAGGTTGTAATAGACCCGGTGTCTTAATTGTTTCAACTTTATTTTGTTGGCAAACCAAACATTCCGCTACAAACTTTTGCATATCTGATTTAAGGCCCTCCCAAAAAAATTCCTTCTTAACCCTGTTGTAAGTTTTTAAAAATCTCGAGTGCCCTCCTAAGGGAGAAGTGTGCAATACCATAAGAATCTTTTGTTTTAGCTGGGAATTCTTACAGAGGTATAAGCGATCTTTGTACGATAACGAATCATTTTGCCAGCTAAATGTATCCGACGTACTGGAATCTTGTTGTAACTTTCGAAAGTGCCCACACTTCTTCGTCTTTCTTCCATTCCTCCATTGCTTGGTTTATCCAATCTGGTTGGATAATAGAAATGGCGCACAACAATGCTTCCACATCCTCATCCTTTCTTGAGAGTGCATTTGCCACCACATTTTGCTTCCCTTTTTTGTAGATGATTTCGAAGTCATAAACCAACATCTTTGTGACCCACTTGTGTTGCTCTTCGGAGGATAATCTTTGTTCATTTAAGGCTATCATGATCCGTTTTTACCTTGAAGTGTCTTCCCATTAGGTAGGGTCGTCATTTCTTAAGTGCATGGAGTATTGCCAACATTTCCTTCTCATAAGTAGCTTTATGTAAAAACTTTCCCTTGATTGGACGACTTTCAAAAGCAATAGGTCTTTCATATTGCATTAAAACAACACCAGTTCCATTTCCTGAAGCATCACATTCCACAATAAAATTTTTTGTGAAATCCAGTGTAGCTAAGACAAGTGCTTGGCACATTGCCTCTTTAAGATGTTCGAAGGCCTTTGCTGCTTCTGGAATCCATGAAAATGCATATTTCTTCAATAGTGTTGTTAGAGATGCTGCTATTCTCCCATAATTCTTAACAAACTTGCGATAATACCCTGTCAACCCGAGAAATCCTCACAGATGCTTTATGGATGTGAGGATTCCCCATTCCTTAATGGCTTTAATTTTGCTATGGTCTACCTTAAATCCATCATGAGATACAATATGAGCCAGATATTCCACCTCTTGTACTCCAAAGAAACATTTGGATCTTTTTGCATATAATTGTTTTTCCTCCAATAGTTGTAGAACCCTATCAACATGTTCAACATGATCCTTCCAAGACTTGTTGTAAATTAGTATATCATCAAAGAATACTAACACAAATTTTCTAAGGAATGGTTTGAAAATTTAATTCATCAAACCTTGAAATGTTGAGGGTGGATTGGTAAGGCCAAAAGGCATGACCAAAAATTCATAATGACCCTCATGAGTTCTAAATGTTGTTTTTGGAATGTCTTCAGTCTTCATTCTGATTTGATGATATCCTGAACGAAGATCCAACTAGGTGAAGTAAATTGATCCATGCAATTCATCCAATAATTCATCAATGAAAGGAATGGGAAATTTATCTTTAATAGTGAGCTTGTTGAGCTCCCGATAATCTAAACACATGTGCCATGATCCATCCTTCTTATGAACCAATACTGCTGGAGCAGAGAAATAACTTTGACTAGCTTGAATTACACCAACCTCTAGCATTTTTGCAACCATACATTCAATTTCACTCTTTTGGACATAGGGATATCTGTAAGGCCTGATGTTTAGAGGAACACTTCTTGGAATCAAATTAATAACATGATCATGATCACGAATAGGTGGGAGGACTTTGGGAGTGTCAAATACCTTGGAATGATTGTCCAAGGCTTTTTTGGAGATCTAGAGAAATGGATGATTTTGATGTGGGAACCTCTAGTGAACATAATTGTGCAATTATGCCTCATTGTTATTTCTTTAGAATCTTTTTCATTCCGTTAGAGCTTATTATCTTTCTCGGTTTCCCTGCGATACCCCTTAATTCAACTTCCTTTCCTTCTGCAAAGAATTTCATGAAAAGTTCTTGAAAATTAAAAGCTATTGTACCCAAGGATTGTAGCCATTGGACTCCTAGTACAACATCAGCACCACCAACTGGAATGGAACGCATTGGGCTATTCAATACAAATTCTCCCATGAATAGCTTGATATTATGGCACTTACCTAAGAAATTGATGGTTCCTCCACTTGCAACTATCACTTGACACTCTAGTGCTAGATATAGGAAGCAATTTAATTCCTTGGCTATCTTACAATGAATAAAATTGTGCGTACTTCCCAAATCAATCAACACTATTACCTTTTTCTTCTTGATATGCCCTTCTATCTTGATAATTTGAGGAGTGGTAATTCCAGCCAATGCATTACAAGATATGGTCAGATTCATTTCTTCTTTTTCTAGGGCTTGTTCCTGGTGTATATCCTCTTCTTGACGTTTCATGTTTCTTTTCTTCCTCCTCTTCACAATCTATGTAAAATAATTTCTTCTTGGCACGCTTATGTCCTTTAGTGTATTTGCTATCATGACTGTAACAAAGTCGTTTTGCTCTTTTTTCTTCCAATTGTTGTGGTGTCAACCTTGTAGTTTGTGGATGGCTAGGGGCAACAACACTTCCATATTTATGATTATGAGTGGTAGGCTTCCTTTTTTCCATAATTTTGCTTTCTGTTTTTCTTGCCAACTTGAATGCCTTCTCCAATGAATCTGGTTCCCAAAGGTGAACCTCATGTTGGATGTTATCTTTTAAAGTACCTATGAACACATCAATCTTATGCTCCTATGGAATATCTTTTACCCTTATATTCAATTTTTGGAAGTCCTCAATGTGCTCCATCATTGAAACCTTTTGTTTGAGATTTATCAATTGGCTAAAAAAAGTGTTGTTTTTTTGTGTCCTCATAATGTGCTATCATTTAATCTGTAAAAATAGCTCAAATGACAATTTGTTTACGAGAGCCAAGCCATCAATACCATACAAACTGATTTGGTTCCAAATGTAAAGTTGCAATGCATACCTTTTGTGTGTTTTGCACATTATGGTGATCGAAAAATTTCTCCATATGTAGTATCCATGTTCAGGGATCCCTGCCATCAAACTTGCTCATATCGATCTTTGGAACATGGTGGTTCTTCAATCCAACGTTAGAGTCTATGAAATCATGATTAACATTTATTTTGTTCTCATAATGAGTTTCCTTTACTACCCTTTCGGGATTAGTAAGCTTTTCTTGCAGAAACTTTGTCAAAATTGTCTTCAAATCATCCATCTTAACTTCCACGTCGTCCATCTTAGCTTCAACTCCATCCATCTTAGCTTCCACGTTGTCCATCTTAGCTTCAACGACATTCATCTTAGCTTCTACCCCTTTCTTTAAACCATCCATCTTAGCTTCCACGCCTTTATTTAAACCATGCATCTTAGCTTCTACATGTTTCTTTAAACCATCCATCTTATTTTCTATTACTTTTTGTGCGAGTGAAATTTGTTGCACTTGGTCTCGTAATTTTAATATATCATGTTGCATTTCTTCCTCTTCTTAATGATTCATGCTAAAGCTTTCAGGTTCCTTACTAGGTGTTTCCATTTTCTTTCTTCGGGGCATCAATTACCGATAATAATGCTTCACTATACCATTTAAATTTCTTCAAACTATTTTTTCAAATGAAGCTTATTCAAAACTTTTAAAAAAACTACACATCTTTTTTCACTTTGTAGGAGCTTGATATCAAATCTGATGTATCTCTGTATTTTGGATCTCTGAGGTCTAAAACTGCTTCCTGTAGTAACCCTCTGAGTAATATTTCTAACCCCGCAAGTCTGATCAAGATTGGATTCTCCAATGAAGAGTTATGTCAAATATTCCTCGATGACCCGAGTATAGACTTGTTCAGTAGAGCGAACTTGCACGATGTGCCATGGGTAACTCTTTCAACCTTAGGTTCTGAAAATGCCACCCAAAAAACTACAGTCCGTCCTATTTTTGCAACTTCTTACAAAAATTCAATTTGATGTTGAGAGAGAAAGTTATGACAATTTTCCCAAGGTGTCCTGTTTCGAATGTAACTCGTGGTTCCGCAAAAACCCTAACTTCCTTAGATTATATCTCTGAAAATATAGCGAGACAGGATTTGAAATTCAGAACTGAAGTTCGGACCGCGTTTTTCTCAAATGGGTTTTTTTGTTAACTTCTGAAACTTCGTAGAGAAAGCATTATAGCGAACATTCCACGATCACCTATTTTAGATGAAATTCTGGAGCTTGCAAAAACCCTAACTTACTCAGATCATATCTCTAAAAATATAGCAAGAAAAGATATGAAATTTAGACCCAAGGTTCAAATCGATTTCGTCTCAAATGGGTTTTTTTCTTCGCTTCTAAAACATCGCAGAAAAAAAAATTATAGCGAAAATTCCACGATGACCTATTTGGAACAACGAAACCCTACAATCCAAAGCTCTGATACCAAATGTTATGAAACGAACTCACAAAAAGATAGAAAATATAGATCAACGCCTTATAATTCAGCCTCTTCGAGGGGGCAACCTCCTTTCCATTACAAAATTGAACAATTCTTGGATGATACAAATGACAAAACCTCATTTCTATATATAGGAGTCTATGGGGTCACAATATAACCAAGCCAACCTAACAATAATAATATAAAGGCACAAAAATAATAATAATGGGATTCTATGGAGCACAATAATAACAATAAGGGATACAATGACAATAATAATGGGGGAATCACTAGTATTATAGGGACCTAACAAATTGAGGTTAAAGGTAGCCTAAAATTATTTGTTGGTATGAGAAGAGGTATAGCCATTGGCTCTGAAAGCATGGATCAAGTGAGATTTATCTCAGGGAAAGAATTAGGGAGTATAATTTTTAAGGGTTTGGGAGCTAAGAGATTTTAGAACAACTTAATTTTGGTATGGATGGCAGTGAGAATGGGTGGGAAAATAACTTTTAGTGTAGGTATTCCTTCAATAAACTTGATTGGTTAGAGAGTCTTCAAGATGGTGGGTAACATCTAAAAAAGGGATGGATTTATTAGATTCAATTTCCATGGTTGGTTGAATATGAGGGTGAATGCTATTAAGATGAGAGAGAAAAACATTAAGCCCATACATATCATGTTGCCAAATGACAAAAATGTCATGTACAAATTGGAACTATAACTTTAGTTTTGATGCCCAGTGTGAAGAGCTGTGGTTTGGAAGACATGTCTATTTTGGAATAGCTCTTCTAGAATTTTAATGTAATTATCAATAATTATTAGTATATGGTAGATATCCAACCTCGAGGGAATATTCTAAAATATTCTCAATAATATACACAAATCAAGGTTAATATTTTTTCCAAATTAATTATTCCAGTTTTACCCTTCTAATTAGGTTGATTAAAAAAAGATATGGTTTTTTGGGCATGTAATATTAATAAGCCATGGTATTGGCCCATTGTATTATAACAAAACCCATTTACAAATTTAGAATCTTCATGTTAAAATGAGGCTAATTCTCCATAGTTAAGAATCTTGTTCAATATTTTTTAAATGTATATATGTTTAACTTATATATACTAATAATTTAAAATAAATTATAATTTAGATAAGTTTTATGATTTTTTTATTTTATTTTAAGAAAGTAAAATTTATTAAATTTTTTGATATTTATAATAATTTATATATAAACCGTTTACCACCTATATTAATTTATATAAGACTACACCTAATTTTTATTATATTATCCATTTAAACATTATAAATATCTATAAAAATAAAAAACAAGAGAAAACATTTAATAAATAACCTACCATTCTTCCATCCAATATTGAAATAATTCCAACATCTTCCTAACTTAAACTTAAAAACAAAGAAAACCTGACTTTGTCATCCCACTAAGCACCTGCCTATATTTGGATCTTATGTGTGTTGTTCTCCCAGGTATGTTATATATAGCTATATCCACATGTCAAAATTACATTGTTCAATATCTCTATGGATAAGCATCTACATACGAATCCTTTAAAAACTACCTTTTGCGTACGTTACACGCTTTAAAATAGTTATATATTTTGACAGACTACGTAGTAAATACAATTAAAAATAGAGTTGTTGGAAGTAGTGAATAATAGTAATAACAACAATAATATCGACGTATGTCAATGCGCAAGTTCTTGGAAATAAGATGTAAAAAGCTTCTCACGCTGCACCAAACAATCCAGTGTATATTTTAATGGTTACAGTGAGAAGATTCTCTCGCTTGACATAGACAGGTTACCACTACTATTAGCCAATTATTAAACAATTGTGTTGTCTACGTCAAGCAAGAAAGGCACAGTGATCCATGACCCCAAACATTGGGCGCATCTCTGCCGACTGCCGCTAATTGCTGCGCCTTTGATCCATTCTTCGACTACCGGAGGGAGCTTATATAGTGAGACCCAGATCCAGTACTTCACATGAGCTTCCTGGAAATCTCATTCGCCACGAAACTCAGGTACTCACCGACTGTGGTCTCCACACTCGAAAGCAATGAGGGAGGGAGCAGTATCTGAGCAGTTTGAGGGCAGCGATGCAATAGAAATAGAGTGCAGATCGGACACCATTAAGATAACAGATGAGGTAGATTCTGCAAATCACTGTAGATTACTTTTTATGCTGCAAGTTTCCAGTAGCTCTTTATCGTTGTAGGAAGATTCCTTATTACCTTCCAATTTAACTTCTAGTTACAACGAGTTTGCTGCATCTTATTTTATAAAATAATAAACATTGCAACTTATAAAATTTGGTGGATTGGCTTAAGCGATGGAGCATTTTGTGTTTCAAGCAAAAAAGGATTCAAAAATTTAGTCACTTGTCAGGGTTTTAAATTGTTTTTATCTGTGAAATATTACAGAAAGGAAAGCCTGCATGGAGAAAATTATTGCAATATATTGGACCGGGGATCATGATCTCCATAGCCTTCCTTGATCCTGGATGCGGTAAGCAATTTTCATAACCTTGTGAGACTTGAGCGAAAAAAGGGACTTAGAGGTTGGCTATTGGTAATTCTGTTGTTTCAATGGAATCCAAGAAGTTTTTTTTATTTTCCTGGTGTTAATTCTTGTTGTTTCACTGGAATCCAATAAGTTGACTATTTTTTATTTGCCTTGTGTTACAGTGGAGTCTGATTTGCAGGCGGGGGCGCAGTATAAATATGAGGTATATCCCAACACAACAAGATATAGAACTGTAATGTAAAATGAGATTGTACCACAGGCTGAGTTATTTTAGAGGTACTTAAGAGTTATATGATAGTAAAGTTGATTTTTCATACTTTTTATAAATGCTTTTAAATAGTTAAGATGAACAACAATCAATATATATATATATATATATATATATATATATATATATATAGAAAATATATATATATGTGGGGTAGAAAAATTGTAGTTTATATCGTTCAGTTTATGAAAGTAAAAGTTTTTAGTAATCTTTATAATAATAAAAAAAAAAAATTCAAGTTTCCAGAAACCTTCAAATGTGTGTTCTTCGATATGAGTAATGAAATGTTCAGTTTATTTTTAATATATACAGAAATGATTAAAATATTGAAGTAGTTTATATAGTCCAGGTCACAGCAAATAAAATAAGATTTTGTATATTTTAAATTTTGAAAAGGATTGTATATCACATGTTGAGTTATTTTAGAGATATATTATAGTAAAGTTATTTTTTCCTGACTATTATATTTAAAAAAAAAACTATTGATGTCTTCTTGAGCATGAGTAATGGAAGGTTGATTTTATAAAGGTTGAATTACTTTATAAAAAGAGTGTGTTAAGAGGGTGTTTTTTCCTTCGAGATGAGTAATGAAATGCTGATTTTATATATACAAGTGACAAAATATTGAAGTACTTTATATTGTTCGGCTTAAAGAAAATCAAATGAAATTTTGTGTACTGTAAGTTGTATAAAGAAGGCGTGTATTACGAGTTGAGTTATTTTTAGAGGTAAATGACAGCCATGTTAGTTTTCCATAACTTTTATAAGTTTTTATTATTGAATTTTATAGATGTCTTCAATTTTAATATACATATTAAATACTTCTAATAAAATAATGTATTTTTTATCGATAATTATCCATTATAAAAATGTATTTGTTTTATTGAGAGTTATGTTATTTTATATGGAGCAGTGATAATGTTATGTATTTGAAATAAACATATCCAATCTTCTAATTTTATATTTTCATCTCACTTTGTTTGTTTATGTCTTGCGTGTTTATATGCACAATATACTGTTGCAAAAATAGGTCTAAACAATTTAGATGAGTTTATTCCTCTTAAAGAAAACCTTGGAAACTGATAAGTTATTTGTTTTCAAAATATTATTTCCCAATTGTATTAGGAAAATATTAAAATTTTAGAGTATAATATCAAGTTGATTTCATGTTCATAAAATTTCAAATATTTTATTCTGATAGGATTGATTAATACCAATAAATTATGAATTACGTAAATTTGCCATTCGCTGATCGAAGGGGCGGCTGCCTTTTATAATCATACAACTTTCGAATTCATCCTCATTGTCTGGATATATTATTTTGCAGCTACTGTGGATCATATTTGTCGGGTCTGTTTTTGGCGTCCTTATACAATATCTTGCAGCGAATTTGGGAGTCGTCACAGGTCTGTCCAGAGACCCAGTCTCGGTTTCCTCTATTAGACAATTATATGAGTTGATATTTTCCTAATAAAGTATTATCCTAACCCATGAAACTGCTAGCATCACAGGTAAACATCTGTCCCAACACTACAGGGAAGAGTATCCAAGGAAATTAAATTACGTCTTATGGATTCTATCGGAATTGGCTGTTACTACAGCAGATATTCCTGAAGGTTAGCATAATGTGTTCTGTAAATATCTTCCAATTTGATTTTCAGTTTTAAATTGCAAACTACTTGTGATGTAACTCTTTAATGAACATATTGATAATTAATTTCTAATTTACCGACCGTGCTGCTGCAGTTGTTGGAACTGCTCTTGCTCTTAATATGCTGATACATACACCTATTTGGGCTGGTGTTCTCATAGCCGGAGTCATTACGCTCCTTCTTATTGGATTACAAAGATTTGGGGTGCTATATCTTTTTCCTTGTACTTCATTCATGTCTTTTCATACCAGATTCCTGTTTAATTTTCTTATCAAAGAGTTGTTCCTTGAAAATATGTTAACATGTGTTATAATAAAATCCAGATGAGAAAATTGGAGGGGTTCATTGGTCTTCTTCTGCTTATAATGTTGGGGGCTTTCTTGGTCGAGCTGGTAGATGCAAAACCTAACCCCGAAGAGCTCTTTAAAGGAATGTTCGTTCCTCTGTTAAGTGGGAAAAATGCCACTGGTCTGGCCATCTCACTAATTGGAGCCTTGATTACTCCGTAAAGTCCTATCGTTTTTCCTTTTATTAATTCCATAAAATATTATCTTACACAAGTTGTCAATTGTTTAGTTGATCCAGTCTATCCCATGCCTTTCAATGGGATCCAGTGGCCTTCTTTCATTATGAATGTCTTCTGTAAAACAATTCTAACAAACGATATAACTAATAATATAATCAACCATGTCCAGGCACAATCTATTTCTTCATTCTGCCTTGGTGCTCACGCGGAAAGTTAAACCTACTGTTGAAGCAATTAATGTAAGTACATTTCCACCATTTATACAGCTCTGAAACCGTACATATGTCGTTGTTTCACTAATCAAATCAAGCATATATGAAATGATTCGGGATGGTATCTATGTTACAGTCGGCGTGCAAGTATTTCCTCATAGAAACTGCAATCGCTCTATTTATCTCATTCGTCATCAATGTGTCGGTTACTTCTTTGACCGGGGCCGTCTGTTCTTCCTCAACGCTATCTGAAGAAAATCAAGCGAATTGTGCGAACTTGGACCTGAATAAATCAGCTTTTCTACTGAAAGTAAGTCAAGATCATTAAAAATCCTATTGAGCTTTCTTTCTACTGTTTTGGTTTGGTTTTTATTATCCTCTCTGGTTTGTATCTGCTAATTTGTATTTGTCTATCCTAAATTTAATCTAGCTGTAATAATGGCACTAATTGAAAATACATGAAGAGATTGTATGGCTTCCTCCTAAATTTTACAATAGACCAATTTTTTTCTTTCTCATTCAAGAAACTGAAAAAAGCATAAGGATAGGACAGAAGACACAATAATCTATATTTGTCAAAATGCAAACAATTTATAATGCTAAATACATGACAACTTAAATAAACTTTAGTATTGAAAATAAATACCATAAACCAAGAGACTGAGAAAAGCATAAGTATATGATAGAAGTGACTTGGGACAGATCCTGAAAGCTGGTGCCTTTGCTAAAACTGAAGGTTACCTTCACATCATATTACAGATGTCCTTCAACGTCTTATTAAAACTAGAGTTTACCTTCACACCATATTTCAGATGTCTTTCCGCAAGAGCTAACCAGCTTGCCATAAAACTGGTTAGCTGCATGTCTTTTAACTTTATAACACACCAGCGCCCATAACAAGATAAATGAAAAATAATAAAGTGTGTTATAAAATTAAAGAGCATGTAGCTAACCAGTGGTTTAATACCCTATAACAAACTAGTTAAGTCTTGCAATCCTTCAAAATCTAATAACCTTTTTAATAGATTAAATCTTCTTAAAATGTCTTTCTATTATTACAATCTCGAAAAATATTTCTAAAGATAATTTGTACGGAAGAATATCTGTCAACTACCTCACTAAAAACTAACTCAACCGGAAAATTGTATTTTATCAATTTCAAACGCTTATCCTAACGTTGCAGGGAAACTGTCTCACCGAATGAGGACAACTTTAGGTTTGCTATTGAACTTAAAAAGGCTGCAGAATGTTCGGTCGCAAATACAGACCTCTGTTCTCTTAGTTCCTGGTGTATCGATGGTGCTTGAATTTAGACATTGAAGTTTCTGTATTTTCATTTAATGCCACCATACTCGTTAACTTAGGCTTCCTCATTTTTGCAAGAGGAATTGTCGATACCCTTAATAGGGGAGGTTTCTAAATCGATAAACTGAAAAACCTCTTTTGTCGCTCTTCAGAGTGTTCTAGGGAGCTGGAGCTCAATACTTTATGGAATTGCGCTACTGGCATCTGGGCAGAGCTCCGCCGTGACAGGAACATATGCTGGGCAGTTTATCATGGAGGTGTGTGATGAACTTATATTTCTCCGAAGTTGAATAGAATGGATTATTGGTTTTTTCCAATCTAATTTCCATAATATTCCTCTGATAACATCTAACTGTGGTTAATATTTTTCGTTACAGGGATTTATCAATTTGAAAATGAGATTATGGCTCCGTAATCTTATGACACGGTCCGTTGCCATCGTCCCATCTCTAGTAGTTGCTATCGTCGCCGGATCTTCTGGTTCAGGAGAACTGATTATTATTGCCTCGGTATGCTCCGAATCTTTATGCTATTAGTAAGAATTTGACTAATAGCTAATCCAACTGTCTGATAATCTATGTTACAATTACATTAATTTATCAAAAATTAAATAAAACTTTACCAAAAA
>APFE030166842.1:0-15774 GCA_000404065.3 Pinus taeda | reverse complement strand
AACACTAAATTAATAATATAATTATTTTATTTTATTTCTACCTCACATACAAATAAATTTGATACATTCTTCCAAATTTGATTTCCTAAGTGAATCATTAAAAATTATTTTATCAATTATTAACTCTTTTCAAATTGAAAAATACTTCATGCTTTTTACAATATGGATATTTTTTTAGAACATTTTTACTACAGAATAATATACAGATTTTATGTATTAAAACAGAAATCTAAATAAAATTCAAATTTAACAATTCATAGATTTTATGTATTAAAACGGAAATTTAAATAAAATTCAAACAAATAAGTAACTCACGTTATCATGCCATATGCACAAATGCAAATTCCTTGATGTTTTACCCTAGTGAAAATCAATAACATTTGTACTATTTCCCTGCAGATGATATTATCCTTTTTGTTACCATTTTCAATGATTCCGCTGTTGAAATTCACGAGTAGTGAGATAAAGATGGGTCCTCACAAGAACTCGATGCCAGTAAGCTACTACCAGCTCGCACAGTGAAAAATTATTTTCATAATTCTTGAGAAAATTTTGAAACAGTTTTTTAAACGTCCGTTGCTCTTTATGTGTCGCAGGTTATGGTTGTTACTTGGGCGATCTCATGGTGTATCATCGGCATCAATATCTACTATCTGGGCTTCGCATTTGTGAAATGGTTGATCCATAACAGTCTGCCTAAAATAGGTTTGATATTTATAGCAATATTGGTATTTCCATTCATTGGTCTGTATATAGCGTTGATTCTGTATCTGACATTTCGACGAGAGAAGAAAGTCACTTATGTAGCCCCAGGAGGCTCCTCTCTGCCAAGCCCTCTTACCACTCCAATTACTCATCAATCAGAGAGCTAGAGGACTTCGGAACTTAATATTGTGCAGCGTCGCCTGGGCTCCATGGACAAAACAAAAGATGATCATTACACCTTGCCCATTCACCTATACGTGAAGGCTGTAGATAATGTATACAGACATCTGCGTTTGCTCGTCAGAAATAGCTTTTAGTTGTTGCTTTAGCTTGCGTGCTCCTCACATTATTGTGAGATAGCACCATCACCAGTTAGAACAAGTTATCATGCAAATTTGACTTTCTATTGCAACTTTCATTATATTGGTGATGGATGAAAAGCAAATGAAATAGTCAACTAATATAATGTCTCTTTTCTTATTAACGTGGTAGTTGATGTTTCATTCATTTTATAATATATTATATTATATATATATAGATATATAGAATATATATATATATATATAGTTATTGGTGAAAAAATTGTTATTGCCTCCTTAGCCCCCAAGACGCTATTATAATTGTAAGGATAAAAGGAAATTTGAATTGTCACTAATATAATGACTCTTCTTATTAACTGGTAGTGGCTCTTCATTTATAAATTATATATTAAATTATGGCTAAAATAATTTTCTAAATATGTAGAGAGGAACTATTTAGATTTAACTAATTGAGATGATCAGCTTTAAATATGTAGAGAGGAACTATTTAGATTTAACTAATTGAGATGATAAGGTTTAAAATTAATATGGGAAATTATATTATTTAACATTTTTTCATTTTAGTATTACAAATATCAAAGGGTGTTTTTTTTTAAATTCAAAATTGTGTGGTTACAATGATTTACATAATGAGTAAATTATTAACAAGTTCACTACTATAATGATAACAAGTATTAATGTGATTATTTTTGTGATCGAAATACATTATTTTTGGATAGTGCCAAGTAAAAATATAGAAGTATAGTTGTCATTGTTAATAAGTTCACTAATAAAATGATAGCAAGTGTCAATGTGTTTACTTTTGTGATGAAACACATAATTCTTCTATTATGGTAGAAAAATGGGAGTCACTCTTTGCTTTTGCAAGATGACTTAAGAGTGTTCTCAACGATATAACATGAAAAGTTGTTGGTGTAGCTACTACATACTATTTTAGTTGAATATATTGTGACAATGGGTTGGTTGCCATCATCAATGCTACCTACAAAATCACTACTTATGTAGCCAACCAGAATAATTTCTTTGGAAGTGGAATACCAGATTCTAGAATCTATTTTACCTACAATGCACTTTAATATTTTTGTACCAACAACCCGATTTGAGTGTTTGGGATACTCCATAAATGTGTAAATTGACCTCATTCCATACATGGTATTTAGCCTACTAGCTATAAGATATATGAGGCTACGTGCAAGTCTCGCAACATCGATTGTTGATATGTTATGTGCTTTATTGAACTTTGTACCTATTACATTGATGCATTTATTCGTTTTTCTTTTATCCATTTTAAAGCTTTTCAAAATACCATTGGCTTAGAAAAATATTTGGGTTGACAGGATCTAGGGGACATTTTCCTTTACACAACTATTAGGAATTATTATACAGTTGAGTAATTTTGGAAAGCCTCTCAACCAAGTTCTGGCTGGAGAAAGTGGAAGGAGTTAGCGGGTTAGACAAATCCTCCTCCCTTTGAGCAATGGAAAATTATGGACAAGGAGCTTCAGTCAAGAAAAATAACCTACTAGGCAGGCAAGAACATTCTTCGGTGGGGCTACTCCACCCGAAGTTCATTTAATATTAAGGAAGCATACAGTCTTAGAGTAGAACCCCAAAATCACCAGTGTCCCCTATGGAAAAAGATTTGGACTACAATATTATTTGCCAAAAATAACTCAGTTTTTATGATTGGTATGCCGAGGGCAAATTCTTACTTGGGATCAACTCCAAAAGAGTGGCTTCTAGGGTCCTTCATTTTGCTTTATATGCAGCCAACACAATGAGCACCCACACTTGCCCACAGTCCAAAAATGACACCAAATAGGGGATCCATTTGGCCACTTAGACATGGATCCTGAAACCATCAAGGAGTCCATACTCTTATGGCATAAAGGCATTTTCTCGAGCCCTGTTTTAAACCGAGCATGGAAGTTAGCTTTGGGCTTCTTAGTGTGCACCATCTGGAAAGAAATAAATAGTAGAATATTTAAAGAGAGGCAAACCCCCCAAGAGGTAATTTGGGCAAGGATTACTCAGAATATTCGAGAGGCCATTCTCTTAGAAAAAAGGTGTCTGGATGATTGGCACGTAGAATCTCACGAAACAAGAATTCTTCATATAATGAATTTATCTGCAAATATGATAGCCCCAAGCTCTTTGAAAGTATTAACTCCTCCCATCTTTCCACCACATCATTTCACAGGGCCTCCGCATCGCTTTATTAAATTAAGCCTTGATGGTGCTTCAAAAGAAAACCCATGGAACACTGAGTATGGTGGTTTTTTTATGGATTATCACAATAAAACTAGACTTCTCTTCGTTGTACAATGTGGTTATGTTAGTAAGAATGTCACAGAGTTTACTGCAATCAAATACGACCTTCTCATTGCAATAAGAACTAGTTATAAAGGAATTGTGACTAAAGGAGATTCAAGATTGTTGGCGAACAAAATCAAGAAGTTAAACCACGGAACCCGACAGGAAAATGTCAGTCACGATTGGCATATCACATATCTGGTGCAATAAATCGGATATCTCCTTCCATCGTTTGACTACCTCCTGACTTCCCATGTCCGAAGAGGAGGTAACAGGGCTGCAAATTTCTTTGCAAACTAGAGCTGTGCACATATGGGTAGAACTCTAGAGATGTTATGGTCTCAACACACCTTGGAAGATGATCTGCTTCCCCTTCAAGGTATTCTTGAGCAAGATAATAAATATAGTGAGCAAGATGAGGTAAGTCAGCATCGACTCCCCTAATCGAGGTGTGAGCTAGCCCCAATGGACACGCCCTATCCCATAACTTAATTTATATCTCCCAAATCCCTACAACAACCCTTTGCATGCATGAAACACTTGGAGAGGTGGCGGTGCACATGAAAGGTTTAATTGCCAAATTTGAAGGTGGTAGAGACATTATGACAAGCGTTAAGGTGAGTTTTCCCTCCAGTGAGTTGGGCAAGTTGTTATGTGTCCTTCATTCACTGTGGATCTAGTACGGGTTGTTTGTTCTAGGAAAATCTAAATCTTTGTCTCCTTCAGGTCTTAGAAGAGGCGACTAGTATGTCCCAACTCTTAATTTAGCTTCCTCTATATATATGGATCAATGTATCTACCCTCCAGTCTATAGGATGCATGGTACTATGGTTTGGCGAGACTAGAATAAATAATTCCTGGAGCATGGCATCGTATGGTTTTTGGTTTGTGTTGAGTCCTTAGTATTTTATGCCCCTGTGCCTAATGTTTATGAGATTTGATTGTCACATATGGCCTCATGCAAGGTTTGGCCAGCAGGGTGTTTTATATGTCAAGGCATTCCCTACTTGGATAATTGTGGAATTGTAAGGGTTTTGGTTTACAATGAATTCTGTTTGTTTCTTGGGTATTTTGAATTGGTGTGGGGACGCATTCGAGCCACAGTTTCCTATAATCTTTGTCCCGATCTTAGTCGTTATAGGGTTGTGGTTTGGGGAGCTCTGCTGTAACATCTTAGTGCCTGTCCTGACCTAGTGGATAAAGTATGCCTTTGTTGGCTCTCACGTTTGGTTGTGGGTTGGTCCTGGTCAAGGGGAAACTCTTGGCTCAATTCCTATCAATATAGGTTTTCTTTGGGTCAATTTGGTTTGGTTTTTGCAACTTGGGCTTACTGCATTTGGTTTCAGTTTCTGGGTGTTTCTGGGTTGTGGGTAAGGGGCAGCTATCGTCTCAAATTATCTTTCTCTCCTCTTTGTTGTGTTCTTTTGGTTAATTTGACAAATCATGAGACTCTCCTAGAAATTCTGGGGTTTTTCCTGTGGAAGGTTTTATTAGTCAGTTTAGGCTCATCAGTGCGCACTGCTCGAATAATGGTAGCAGTGGGCTGGTAAAGTTGTGTTGGTTGTTGGTTGAAAACATGATTCAAAGCTAGTTCCTTACTTGTTTGGTTTCGTTTGAAATTTCTTTTACATGTCTGTAGAGTCGGAGCGACCCTTGGCAGGGTCGTACTTATAATTTGCAACCATATTTAGGTAAACCTGCAGAATTTGACACATGTCCTCATTTGATTAGAAGAAGCTAAAAAATGGTCCGAGCCTCTGGTAAATTAAAGAATGGCCATGGAGGTCATTGTTGTGGGAAATAGAGGAAGTCCTCCCCCTCTCAGACAAGTCAACCCAGTTGTATCGATTCTGGAGTATTATGTGTTGCTTGTTATGTTTACTTTAACTGCTTCATTGCCTGTGTATTTCTCAATCTTATCAATCCGTTGCATAAAATAACATAGGCAAATCCATGCATATGAGTCTGTAATACCTTACTAATTGTCTTGGATCAATATCAAATCACTTATTGATAGTGATGTCTAGTTTGAAATATGGCAACATAACAATAGTTTCATAAACCACATGGGAAATTATTTTAACGAATCCTGTTTCCAATAAATGAGTTATATTCTTTTGTCTTTTCAGGGGTGATTCAATGTTTAAGGTCAGGTATCAACATGTTGATAACCTACATTTAAATCCAAATACACATGGTGCCCAGGAAATTAGGAGAGTGAGGGAGTGTGAGAACATAGTAACCTTCGATTTTGACTCATGTATAGGAGGTGTATGTACTTGGATATTGATTGTTTGATTGGTTTTGAATATATGGAAAATTATTCATGGCCAACAAGGTGTTGGGAGTAGTGTTTAAAAGAGAAAACAAGAAATCATATGGCATAACTGGATTATGTATGGTGTAATTTTGAGTACCAAATAATTATTTTCTTGGCTTAAGACAAGGTTAAGGTTGTTATTAAAACTTCAAATATAATATGTAAGGACATAGTAGATTAACTATCAAAAGTTTGTTTTATGATTGCGCAGAAGTCATCTTTCTAGTGTTATTATGACATTGTCTAGTGATAGATTTGATCCCAAAACCCAAAGTTATTGGTATTGTGAACATGTATGATTACCTTTGTGCCATAATTTTCTCTCATTAATGAAATTTTCCTACAACCACAAGATATATGAACAGGATTAGCTCAATAAAAGAAATTAAATACTTTGACATGAATGCACTGGTTACAGAAATACAAGTCCATTAATTCTCTATTCTCTAATTGACAAACAAAGTATGATTTGATTGGACTTACCAAAAAGTAATGTGAATAAATAATTAAAGGAATTTTTGGCATTGACTTGATGTTATGACAACATATGGATAATGTACATTTCATGCATATAATGCTATGGACAATTGTTATTGTCTACACATTCTATATGTGATACATTGTACATGTAGCACATATGGTACTGGTGTGGATGCATGTATTGCATTAGATTGGATGGCACGTATATCTGTATGTGTGTGATGCACAATATGTGTATGTGCACATGTTTGAGGAGAAGGCACTGGGTGGTTGTCTGGTGTAGAAACCAATCCAGAGTGCGTGCATAATAAAGACATAAGTGAAAGTTAAGAAGTGATTAAAGGATAAGAATCAATGTTTCATTTCAGTTTAGCATGCATGTGATTTATGATTATGCTCTATGATGATTACATGTGATCTATGATTGTGTTTATGATGATTACATATGATTTTGATGGTTATGTTTTGAGCCAACCTGATGTGATCTTTTTATACATGTTGATTGGTCAAACGTGCTAGTTGGACTTGTGACTAATGGAGGGAGACTGTAGGAAGAAGTGTTTGGAAAAAACACAAATGCATTGGAAAACATGCATTCTTCCTATTATTTAAATACAATGAAATTTAAGATGAGAAATCATATTTATATGGCGGGCAACATTAACCCATCGTTACTCAATTAGTAGTATTGTTATATCAAATTATGATATTAACTGTGGTAAACAAAATTAAGTTTTTTTTAAGGCATCTAAAGTCTCTCACAAAATTAACTGAAACAAATGTTATAGGTATAAATTAAAAGAGATTTCTAGTAGAACTTCTTTGTAACCTATATATCGGAAGATCTAATTCACGTGGCAAGGCCGCAAGAAATTGTAATTTCAAAAATAGCTACCTGAGAATGAGGAAATGAATTATAATATGAAGTAATACATCGAGGACAGTGTAAATTTAAGGGGGGGAGTATGTAACACCCTATTTCTATCATGCCAAAACTAAGCTAAGATTGAGTTGTAACAAAAATTCTACGTTTGAGGTGTAACAATGAAAGTAAATACTTTATTATTACACAAATAAAGATAATTTAATCGCTTGGAAAAAGAGACACCAAGAGATGAGATGCTTGCCAAATGAAATCCCATTGGTGAATGGGAATGGATAATTCTTTCATGATAAGACTTTTATATCAAATTCTAGATAAGCTTAATGAAATGGGAGATAAATATTCATTAAGTTACTTAACTCGAGAAAGATGTTGAGTTTAAGGAAAACATAAAATCCTTGCAGGAGAGAAAGGAAATATTTTATGGGAAAAGACATAAAAGCTTTGCAAAAGAGAAAGGCAATCTTTTATGGGAAAAACCTTGTAGGAGAAATAGGGGAGCTTTTCTGGGAAGAGCCTAGGCAAATGGATAAAAATATCTAACAAAGCGGGACATCGCTAAAGGAAACCATATCATGAAAGAGGGTATTAAATACCCATTGAAGAGATCAACAAGAAGTAGCTAATCAATGGCAAAGAACTCTCGGCATGGGGGTGAACTAGAGGAAGCTAGTTCTAGGTTGGGTGGGGGTGTTCGATTTTCCAAGTGACATTCTATCCGCTAATCTAGTTTGAATCAATTACAATGGATCATTTAAATTGTTTATTTTCTTATATTTTATGTTATTTCCATTTAGCATGCTAATATATGTATATGTGATATTTTATTTTTGATTTTAAATAATTAGATACATTGCAATATGATAACCTCTCAACATGAATGCAAACAAGGTTATTACTATGGATTTATCTATAACCTGTGGTTGTTAATATTATAGATTTCCAGTTTATGATAATATGATGGAATCGTAGGCACTATGTATGTGGTTGTGGTCACAGAATGAGGGCCAAATAATTACTTCAATGCTGAAGAAAGTGATGCTGAGTTTGTTGTTGGGTCTGTGCTTCAGTATTTAAAAGAAGCAAGGATAGTGTTTCATGTGAATCACGATCATTTGTTACTGTTAAGAGATGTCGATGCTAATTTCTGGGATTTGATTCTTATTTTAGTAAGTCATACCACTAATACTAAAGATCGGTCTAGAAATTACGACCTTAGTCAATGATATGAACCCTCCTTCCTTAGTTTCATTGACATTATTGGCAGATAGTCTTCAAAGGGAGCTCCCAAAGTGGGTTTCTTCTTTACTTACTTAGATGTATGGCCATGAAAACCTATTTCCTCGACCATGGTAAACTTAATTACCACCTAAGAAATGGGAGGCGCATGGGTTGAACAATAAGAATGATAGCTACTAAGATAGCTACTCGAAAAATATGGGGAAATAGTGATGCCTTATATGAAGGCATGTCTTGTGGGAAATACGGAAAGTTATGGTGTTTAGTCATAGGACTACACCTATCTTTGTTGTCCCTCATACAAAACACAAAAAATTGATGTAAAAATAACGATTGGCCAGGTGTACGTACATGTTATATTTCATGAATTTTGTTTTTCTACTTTATATTATATTTTGAAGGAAGCCTTCACACTAGGTCTAAAATAACTATTGTATCTATTTAAACCCAATTATGGAGGTGCACGAATGTTACTTACAATTGTCTAAGTCATGAATGTTTCGATACGTAAGCCTTCTTGTTGGAAACATTTGAAAAACCATGCTCATGTGATCCCTGGTATGGATAAGTATTGGAATAATTGAATTACTTTGAATAACTTTTAACTTTTGTTTATAGAAAGGATAATACATCTTTCCACCTTAACAAAAGGGATGGGAGATTTTGTTAGTTGTCATAAAAGCATAAATTTCATTGGGGTAAAATAGTCACGACCCTTTTCAACTCCGAGGATCCACTAAACTAAATGTATATGGGTTAAATCATGCATATTCTTATCGAGTGTGTGAGGTGTAACTATTTGATAGGGCTATCGGGAGATCAGATCCTTCAAACAAGTCCTCGAAATTGGTAACCTAAATAGCAAACTATGAGCGATAACTTAGAGCCACCAGTTTTCAAGATGCATGGTAAAGTATTAAACCTACATATATTATGGTACTTGTTAGAGTAGATCTGGTCAGAGTTGATCTTGTCAGTACTCCGTTAGAGATCAAAACTCTTTTGCATTTCATTTTTAGGTGTGTGTCCCATTCTACTCGATCACTTGCATTCCATGTAGGAGCATGCCATATTTTATGCTTTGAAAATTGCAAATGCATTGATTGCAAGAATTATGAAAACAACGAAGAAAGAAAGGCTCTCTATCAAAAGTGATATTACGGGAAGCTTAAATCATCCTCAGCCTATATCAAATAATTCTATGTCTGGAACAACTACACCTGTAGGTTATTCGTCTCCTTCTCCTAGCAAAAAGAGGAAAACTGTTGGTGAAATTCCGACGCGACGCATAGAATGACTGGCACGGTGCACTGGACCAATTTTTGCAGTGTAATTTTACACTGGCCCGACACACCCATACGGTGCGGCGCATTGGGCTTGCACGCGACGCACAGAACTGGAACAATAAATTTTCACCTCTGCTCTCTAAAAACACAAATTCCTTGCTCCAAATGGATTCATAAGACTCAGAATCGCGTTTTGGACAGTGTTTAGTGTGATTGCAAATTGTTTCATTAGAATTTTTGTTTGATTTGTTTTATATGTATTTATGGTTGCCGCAATCAATGTTTCCCAAGGCGGCCGTTGATACAGTGGAGCCACTTAAAGGAATTCAGTTTGTTGCTTCTATGAGCACGAGGGATCACAACACAATTGGGAGAAAAGGTCGAGAATCAGTCCAAATCCTTATGCTGTGCAAACATTTGGTTGATAGATGGACAAATGAAGTTATGATAAATGGGATGGTTGGATAGCCACAATGGTTGTCCTCTTGCGTTCATTCACTGCCAATCATGCTCAGGCCATCGTAAATGCTCATGAGTTATTATTGCCATAACTCGAAACTGCTAAAACTTGCCTCAAAATGCTCGAAATTTCATGGATCAGCTCAGATGTGATGTATGGGGAAACCACAGTCCCTGTGACATAAGCTGGGTCCATCTAAATGGCTCGAAGCAGAGATGGATAGATGAGCTCGTTGAACATTCCAAAAGCATGCTATTCAACCCTTTAGATACAAATAACTTCAATCCTGAAAACGAATGTTCCTTGTTTATCATATATCATGGCTTTATTACTATAGTGAAACAGATTTGCAGCATTGTTTATGTTGCGGATCAATGACACCCGGCCCTTCATTTCATAGATCCAAACCTTTGGCAAGCGAAGTTGTTAAAATTCTACCCGTAGTAATAAAAAGGGCATTGGACATGTTATTATGGACGTGTATTGCTCAAGGGAGTTCTCACCATGGTTGGGGTATCCCATTCAATTCGTTTCAGTTGCTATCGTTATGGGTGTGTTTTTCTATTTTTATTAAAAAATTGGGTTTATTCAAACGGTGAGTGGAAGCGAATAGACCAAACGCCTAAATATAAAGTGTATATACCTATCATAGCAGAGAAATAGGAACAGATGGTATATTTCTATCTTCAGTTGCAACTCAAAGGGGATTTACAGCTACAGCTTCCGCCTCTCCATTGGTCATCAGCAGATTTGAGCAGAGATTGTAACGTGGCTCCTTCTTAGAAACAGATGATTGACCTTCCAGCTTCTGTTTGTTAATAATGATTAAACAGTCCCTTAATTTTGGTCGATCCATTTCCTCGTAGTAGGGTCTATTTTTTGTATTGTAAATCACTTCATAGAGCTGAGTTCTGGAAGTAGTGTGGAGGAATAACTCAGTGTTTGGCTGTACAGTTTTGGCAGAGATTTAGTGAATGGATACAACTCTGGTTCATGAGATCCATGTGGTACAATGTTTGGCATATGTTTCTTCTCTGTTTCATATGTTTCTTGTTGTGTTTACTGTTCATTCATAACCATTGCTAGTTGAATGCTTTTAAGTAGAAAGGTAGAATCCAATTTATTGCTCTGCCTTGGGAAAGCATTCATATTTCTGTGTCTTCTTCTGTTTGATAAGGATTCATTATATATGCCCTTTTCAACCATCTCAACAGTCTTTCCACTCCATATGATTTAAATTTGATTGCTAACTTCCTGCCTATCTTGCCTCATGAAACACTCTATGTCTTTGATTTAATTTCTCAGCTCAGGCTGTACTTTGTCCCATACAGCCCAGAAAATTCAGTCATTCAATAAATTTTTTCTTTCACAGACTCTATTGAGTATTTTTACTGAGTTGACTAGGAGAGAGCCCTCTCCTGTCCTCGTACGGCTAGCTACGAGGCTGAGCATGGTATGATGTTATCTTGAATCCCACCTTCCTTTAGCCTAAGGCAGATTTGAACACTAACAGAACTGATACCCAATACCCCATCAACATGCCATTTCTTGTTAGCGATACCCAATACCCCATCAACATGCCATTTCTTGTTAGCGGATCGAATTTTGGTGATTGCGTTGAAAGAAATAGATAAGAGCCTGATAGTCTAGTCAGAGAGAAATAAAGAAATGAATTTTATGTTGAGAAGGTAATCGAAGACGAGAAGGTAATCAAAGACGTTAATACTTTAAAACCGATGAACTCGGTATACACCTTCAAAGTCACTGCGAAAGGAGGTAAGGTTTGAAATTTTGTATCAAAGATGAGATATGTATATTCTACCTCTTTTAAAGACTACAAGATTTGATTATTACACTCAACCATTGAGACTCAGACATCTGTTCTTTTATACAAGTCCCATGAGTAATTGGTTTATGCCTTTTAATGTGATATAATGTAGTGTTCATAGGTTGAGCCTGCAAACCGAGTTACCTTCATTGGTGCTTGAACATAGGGCATGGAAAAATTAACATGCATGAAAACCTACATGAATCGGTGGGACTAACTATTGTTGCATGTGTATTGTTGTGCATCAGGTATGAATAGTAGTCAAGTAACATTGAAAGGGTCCATGTAGGATCTTGGTCAAATGCATTGTAAAATATTGATAGAAGATGAACTTTGAACGTGGTTCAGAGTTAGCGTGGAATTTTTTTGGAGACCCGAGTGAGTACAAGCAAAGGTAAATGTGTGATAGAGCATTTAAAGACATTTTCAAATCAGAGGAATGCCAATGGAATGGCTGATGTTAGCGATCCTTGGAATAAGTGCTCAAAAGTATCGACAGAAAAATAAAAACCATACCAAGGTGGAATACGATGGTAGAAGATAAAAAGAAGCCATTCCTATTTTATTGCAGGGTGATTTTACTGGTAATATCGAAAAATTTTGACCATGTATTCATTTAACGACATTGCGGGACAAAATACCATGTGAATGATTTATGAGTAAGAATGAAGGCAACCATGCCAGATCTCCATGGTCCGAGAGCATATGACAATAAATCTCTCCGTCATGTTTTTCTCAGGGCCAATTCCAAGGGACTTTAATATAGAAAACTCAAAGAAGTGCCTTAATCTATGCATACGTGACCCCTATGGACATGTTTTACAAGCATAATCATGGATTCATTCCTGTATTGGATGATCCAAACAGGCATTCTGTGACAATTGGTTGGTAGTGCAAAATAATTTTTCATTCTCTATGAAGGACATAAGGATGCTTCCAATATACACAATTGTGGCCACATTGCAGCATGTAGGTAACTGAAGGATAGTAATGAGCAAGAAGAAGACCAAAAAAGTTGTTGAGTGGGAAATAGGTGCGCTAGGCAATGCAATTTTGGGAAGGAACAAAGTTTTCAGATGTTTTAAGACTTGCGAAAGTACGTGAGTATGGTGCAGACATAGACGCTGGAGGAAGGCATGGTGCTTCCATTCCTTTTAGGCTAAACTGCACAGGTGCATAGGAAAACCCTCGATTATGTTCAATTTAGATTGTATCGATTCTATTAAACTTCTGACCCACTCGTCATTGATTTGCACGATATGAACTGATATGTGATATTATAGTGCTTGCTTGAGAGATTTATAAAATCCACAACAATGCTTGTAATATATTATGAAAATTCAAACAATGATCAAATAGGGGAGAGAGAGAGAGAGTTCTCATGTGTCAAAGTGAATGTCCATGTCAATGAAGAAGTTGTAAAATTGTCGTGAATGGCTCGGAATAGTTTGAATGCCCAATCAGGTGGATAAAAAAAATAATGTGTATTTCAGGTAGGAAGCAAGAATATGATACCCATGCTGGGAGGACCAAGTGTTCTTGGTAATATGGGTTCCCATAGATGAATGTTGAGTGGTTGGAAACAACCGGTGTGTTTGATTTGGATTTTGTAATACTTCGATTCAAGATGGTCTTCTCTTTATTCTTGTAGCATACTAGTAATGTGTTTGGAGCATTATTTTACTGTGCATTTTCATCTGACTGACTTCAACATTGGGTGAAGCTATGATAAGATTTTGCTGGGATAAGTAATGTCTTAATCCACATATTGGAGTCGTAATGAAGAATGTTACCCAATTGATGAATGCATTACAATCTTTTACATGGGACTCAGGAAGCGTTGATGCACCATATTAATGAAGGCATACTAGCAAAATGACACCGAGATCCAATCAGCCATACAACATGATAAGGAATAAATAAAAAATAAAAAATTAAGGGTTAAGTTTCGTTACAAAAATAATATTAGAAATCTTAATATTAAACCATAATATAATACACAATATTATAAACCCAATATTAAAATCAATATTATAAGTCTAAATATTGAGCGAAATGTTATAAACCCTAATATTATAATATCATTGTGGTCAACTACTTAAACAATGACTATCAAGATTGACTTTGTTTGACTATGTTCACTAATTTGGTTGACTATGTTTGACTAATAATATTAATCAATAATAATGGAAGGAGATTATGTTTGACCAAAGATGATGAATGTTGACTCTCAAAGCCCTAAAAGCCAGTAAAATAAGACAGGTAACTGAGCTGAGACAAAGTAGCAAACTCCGTAAACTACAACAACACCGGAATAACACCCAAGCTAGCATTAAGGAGATGGCCCAATCCACCAGCGTTGAAGAGATAAGGAACAGGTCTAAAACATATAGCAGCAGCAAGAAAGAAACTTCCAACGTTAAAGGCATCAACAATGAACAAACCAACGGTGTAGTTATGAACCGTTCCAATGTTAAAGAAATTGCACAGGCCAGCATTGAAGACAAGGAACTGTGCAGGAGCATACACAGCATCCAGGCTAACGCTGAAGAACCCCAATCCATCGTTAAAGAGGCCAACGGCAGAGAGATCAGCGTGGAGGAAATAATGAATAGGTATATAACCATTATCAACCATCAAACAAAGAATGAGATCTGTTAAGGACAACCAAGAGCAGCTTCAGCAAAAAGGTGTGTATATCATCAACTACTCGTGTGGAGAACAATATATAGGGGAAACTGGCAGGTCTGTAAAGATTAGACTCAAGGAACATAGTGCTGACATCTGTAAAGAAAGAACTCGCTCTTCAGCCTTAGCTGAGCATGTTGGTAAAACTAACCATCATATATGCCTTGAGGACACTAAGGTTAATGCAAATGAAAAACATCACTTCAAACGTAAGGTGCGTGAGGCCATTGAGATTATTAAACACCCTCGAAACCTTAATAGAGATGGAGGCTTAGAAATTAGTAAAAACTAGGATCCTCTGCTCTCCCCCATTGAATAAGCTTTCCACCCCTTCCCCCATCTTCGGTCTCCCTGCCTTCCCTTCCCCGCCCCCCCCTCCCCCCTTCCCTCTTCTTTCCCCTGTCATGCTTTCCCCTAGCCTATCCTATCTCCTTATGTCTTTAATAATTCTAGCCCTTGCATCTAGTTGGTTCCTCAATAGCAATAAGTTCTAGCTGCACTATAAGAATCAGCCCTTCGCCCTTAGCTCAAAACCCTTGCATACCTTTAAAATAAATAAATAAATAAATAATGCAATAAAATAATTAATTAATTTCAATAGGTTAATACTATACAATTAATGCTATCATAATAATATAATGTAAAAATAATTATATATATGATAAAGTTAATCATTAACTAGAAGAGAATTCTTATTAACTTAATATAATAAATCAATAAATCATGATAACATATTATTGTAGTTATAAAAAGCAAATAAATAAGATAATGATATAGACACTTAAATTAATTAATGAATAAAAATGAAAATTAAATTAAAATTATAACAATTATAAAAATTGAATATAATAATAATAAATAAAAAACACATAGATACATATATTATAATTCAATATGTGCAGATTAAATATATTAAGAAATAAATAAATTAATACAAATCAAATAAATACATATATATCCAAATATACAACCAATTAATTAATAAATAGTAAAGAATAAGAAGAATAGCATAAATAGACAACAATTATATCAACATGAAAACTTTCAAGCTAATATGTATATCATGGAGTTAGGTATTAGAAATTAATAATAAAAGCATGACATATCTAACATGGAAACTAATAATAATACCATGAAAATTAATTCAATTATGATAATAAATTAATACAATTATAAGAATCAGACAAAATAAAAATGAATATACTCCTATATTAATAGAAATAAAAATTAATTAAATATAATTAGACAATTA
>APFE030166840.1:48327-92153 GCA_000404065.3 Pinus taeda | reverse complement strand
TTTTTTTTTTCTCGGTAAAAAGACTAAGTTTCTATTATATGTACATAACTGAAAATTACAAGCATTTTAGCGTGAGGTGACATGGATTCCATGGCAGCTTGATATGCCATGATACAGGCAGAATTGCACAAAAAACTCCCACGCAGGGGAACTTGAAAACCTTGAAACTATAAGACTACCTGTAGGTTCGATGAGGAGTACTCAGGACCGCTACCATACAGGCTTCAAACTCAAAATTCGACTCACCCGCGCAGGGGCAGACAAACTCGCTAACAGTCTCCCCTACAGACTCCCTTACAGACTCCCAGACAGACGCACAAACAAACGCGCTAACAGTCTCCCATACAGACTCCCAGACAGACTTTATCGCCCTTACAAAAAAGACAGAGACACAAAAAGGCTCTAAACCAGAGCGAGTAGACATCCAAACCAGACAATTCGAGAAGAAGCAAGAGGAGGACCTGAGAGGGGGGATGAGTGCCAAATCAAGGGTGCGCTTGCGCTGGTTGCTCGTCCGCCGACGGCTTTTCTTCCACAATCTCGCACCACCCAAGTCCTTCCGGAATACCCTCCCACATTGCAGCCCATTTGGCCGCGTCGCGTGCTCTTGCAGCTTGGGATGAGGAGGGGCTTCCCCTGATGGCTGGTGCTGAGGAGGAGGGATCAATTGCAGGAGGAGGCGGTGGTAATTCAGGACCAGGAGGAGGCAGTGGCAGTTCAGGACCAGGAGCGTCGGCGGGAGGAACTTCCCCTGCAAAAGGAGTACCTTCACCCTCAGCATCAGGGGTGCTGGTGAAGAGCACCGAAATGTGCGCGCTGATTCCCTGGGCAGCGCCCAGCCTCCCCAGAGTAAAGACCACCGACCCGAAGGCAGGAAGTGCAGGACCTTCCAGGCTTGCTCCGCTAACCTCCACAACATGCTCGGCCAGGAGAGGAGCCACCCCAGCTCGACGGTGGCAGAAGTGGCAGCAGCAGTGGTGATGCTCCCTGCTAGCCTGCCCACGACCGCTTGATCTGTTTGAGCCTCTGCCTCTTCGACACGGCTGTCTATGGCGGAGCCGAGCCATGGCAAGCTCGTCCGCCACCTGACCAGAGAATTGGACCTCGATCTTCCACCCTCCTTCTTCCCAAGCCTCCCGTCGTCGTTCTGAAGTTGGACCTCTGTACACTGTGGGTAAAACCCGATGGAAGGTGAGCAGAGGTGGCGGACTACCCAGCCAGCACCAGGCGTGCCCCCTCCATCGAACACCAGGAGACCAGACCCCCAACCAACAATGTTGATCGCCGAACAACTGCCTGGAGCCGTCCTCGACCGGGGATATATACCCCTCGCCATTCCAGAACCTACCTTCGGCCCTCTTCTGACTGTCATCCATGGCAGCAATAACTGCCCTGATCTACCACCCTGCCTTGAATGCGGATGGATGGCGGTCGAACAAGAGCAGTTATACTGCATGGGGGATGGCATGTGCCGTCACGTGGGGGCAGGTGGCGCTCCCATCCTCGGCTCCGTGGCACCGGCATCCGGGGGATCAATGTCAGCTTGAAGAAGAGTCTTACATTCCTGAGTAAGCTGGGAGCTGGGTAGGATGTCCAAGGTTCCAGCAAGGAATGGGAAGTGACTTTCTACTCCTATGTTGGCTAGGAGATCAGCTACTTTGTTCCCTTCACGTCTCGAATGGTGGAAGGTGATGGCCCTGTGATGATGCAGCTCTTGAGCAATGTTGTGTAGTCTAGCCTCCAGTCTCCAACTGTCCGCAACTTTTCTGGTTTGAGAGCCTTGATGAATGCGGGAGACCATGCCTAGAATGATTTGGGAATCTCCTTCAATAATCAGAGGGTGCAGGTTCTGACGTTTGGCTTCAAGAATCCCTTGCCAGAGGCCCTCCAGCTCAGCTGAATTATTGGAGTCCCAGCCTATATTCCCAAAATAGATTCTGATAGTGTTGCCAGAATGATCCCTAATGATTCCACCGTAGCCTGCTTGCCCTGGATTACCTTTAGAGGCCCCATCAAAATTTAATTTGAATGAGTTAGCCGGAGGGGCTATCCATTTTCTATTCTCTTCATTGTTGCTTTTCTTAACCCTTTGGGAAGCGATTTCTTGAGGCAGGTCCAACATCCAATTGTTTAGAATGTTTTGCTCTCTGTCCTTAGTGGGCAAGTCCTCTTTAGTCCATGATTTCAGGTGCATTGTCTCTTTGAGGTTGCCGTGCAATCTAGTCCAGATCTCTTCTGTGGTCAAACTCTGGCTTTTGAAGATCCTCCTATTCCTTTCCTTCCATATATTCCAAATTACAATTCCTGGGATGATGTTCCAAAGGCCATTAAGAATCTCACTATCATAGGGGCTTTTTGGCCATTGTCTGATAGTGTCTATGATGTCTCCAGGCTTTTTGCCATTCATCTGGCATCTGAAGCTGATTTGATCCCATAGCTTGCTGGCTAGCGGGCAGTTATCCAAAAGGTGTTGAAGATTTTCTTCACTGTTGAAGCAGTTGTGGCAAATTGAGGGCCCATGAAAATTGCGCCGCCTTAATTTATCCCAGGTGAGGATCTTTTTCTGCCCAACCATCCATAGGAGGTGAGAGATTTTCGGCCAGGCCTTGAAGCTCCAGATTCGGTCCCATAGCGGATCTGGTCTGAAGTCGGATTGAGTTGAGAGAGAATATGCTTCTGTAGTGGTGTAAGTGCCTTTTGGGCGATATCCCCATCTGAGAATATCTTCACTATTTTCAGTTCTTATGCTTCTTTTCCTTAATTCTTCTTCCAGAGTAAGATTCTCCTGCCTGGTGGCGTTTGTGGTGATTTGATTGCTCGGGAGCCATTGTCTGAACCCACTTGCCAAATCCTGCATCCAGAATTGGTGAACCGTTGCGTGCTGCTGAATCTGTCTGTCCGATATTAACCTTGGCGGAAGAAGGTTGGAGAGCTTGGGATGCTGATTCCACGCATCCATCCAAAATCGCGCACTCCTTCCATCTCGAATTTCCCAGAAGCTGTGCTTCATGATGAACTGGTGGTGTTGCTTGGCTGCATTCCAGATGAGAGAGCCATTGCCCATAGGTTCATATCTGATGAGATCCTGCTGGGGGATGTTGTTGGTGTATTTGGCTGTCCAGATGGTGGCCCACACCTTGCTTGGATTGGTAAGCCATTGCCACCAAATCTTGGCATTCATGATGACATTACTGCTCTCAGGATCCCTCAGACCAATGCCTCCCATACTTTTGGGTTTGCATATCGCTTCCCATTTGACAAGAGCCCATTTGCGATGGGAGGCCGAACTGCCCCATAGAAAGTCTCTCTGAAGGGATTTTAATCTTTTCAGGACCCATTTTGGAGCAGCTAGGATGGAGAACAGGTAGAGGGGCATGGCTTGCAAGATAGATTTGATTAGCACTACCCTGCTGGCCATATTGAGGGTTCGATAGGTCCAGAGGTTGAGTTTGGATTCAAATTTTTCCAAGAGAACCCTCCAGGCAGGTTGTTTAATGGCAGAGGCCGTAAGGGGGGCTCCCAGGTAGGTGGAGGGGAGAGAGGCTGCTTGGAAGCCTAGAATGCGAGTGATGGCAAGCTTGACTGACGGGGGGGTGTGGAAGAAGAAAATTTGGGATTTGGCTTTATTCACTTGCAGGCCTGAGGCATCTGCGAAGTCTTTGAGCAGGGATTTTAGGCGGGAAGCTTCCTGAGCAGAGGGGTATCCATAGAGCATGGTGTCATCAACAAATTGCTGGTGGGAGGATGCAAGGGTGTTATGAATGGAGATCCCTTTTAACTGGTTAGAGAGGAGAGCTTGCTTGAGGTGTCTACCTAGACCCTCAGCCATAATGATAAAGAGGAAGGGGGAGAGGGGGTCCCCTTGCCGTATTCCTCTCAAGGGCTTGAAGGGGCGGGAGGGAAGACCATTAACCAGGAGGGAAAGATGGGTAGAAGTAATGAGGCTCATCATCCAACGGATCCACGAGTGACAGAAGCCAAAGGCTCTCAGCATATTTTCAATGTATGACCAGCTGAGCTTGTCGAAAGCCTTGGAGAGGTCCAGCTTGAGAAGCATTCCAGCTTGCTTGGAGCTTTTGAGAGAGTGGATGATTTCATGCGAGAGAATAATGCCGTCCATTATCTGCCTCCCTTCAACGTATCCTGATTGCTCCGGGGAGATGATCATTGGCAGGAGAGGGTTTAGGCGGTTGGCAATGACTTTGGAGATTACTTTGTAGAGGACATTGCAGAGTGCAATGGGTCTGAATTTTTCAGGAGTGAGGGAATGCTCTTCTTTGGGGATAAGGGTGATGAAGGTGGAATTAAGAGCTGGGAGCAACCATCTCTTCGCTCTGGATTCCTCGACAACCTGCCAGACCTCCTCTTTGACCAAATCCCAGAACGCATGGAAGAACGTGGTTGTGAACCCGTCGGGGCCAGGGGCTTTGCCATCCTTGAGCTGTCCCATAGCTTCATCCACCTCCTGAGCATTGATTGGGCGCATGAGAATTTCGTTGTGCTGCGCTGTTACTAGCTTTGGTATATTGGCAGTTATTTTGCTAATAGCTCTGTGCCTATTCTCCTCTTGTTCCCTGTGGACCTGCTGGAAGTGCGTAAGGAGAACCTCTTCTATTTGCTCATGCTCTTCAACCCTTTCCCGATCCTGGTTGATCATGAAGGGGATTTGGTTGTGCATCCTCCTTTGGACAGTAGTTCTATGGAAGAACTTGGTGTTGCGTTCCCCTTCCTTAAGCCAATTTATTCTAGACTTTTGTCGCCAGTAGATTTCTTCTTGCTTCCTTCTTTCATCAATCTGCTTGTTTATGTTCCTTTCTCTGTCTAAGGTGGAATCTGTGTGACCGGAGTTAATTACTTCCTGGTGGATGGTCTTCAGCTCTTTGTGGAGCTCCTTCTGAGCATCAAATATATTGCCGAAGGTGTTTCTGTTCCAGCTCTTTATGTTCTCTTTTAGAAAGCGCAGTTTTTGTTGGAGCTGGAACATTCTGGAGCCTTGCGGGGGAATAAAGGAGGCCCATGTATTTTTGATGAAGTCCTTGAATGCTGGATGAGTTAACCAGAAAGCTTCAAACCTGAAGGGTTTTCTGGTTTTGTCCCCTGGTCTCTGCCAACTGAGAGCGATCGGCCAGTGATCAGATCCTAAGTAAGCTAGGATTTCTGCAGAGAGATCTCCTCCTAGGTGGACCGCGTTGTCCGAGATCAAGAAGCGATCCAGCTTTGAGGCTATCTCTGAGGATCCTCCTCTGCGATTACTCCAGGTGTAAGTGCCATTGCTGAAGGGCATGTCTATGAGGGAAGCACTTATAATGAAGTCTTTGAAGTGATGAGCCTCAGGCTCCAATCGGGATTTGCCTCCACTTTTTTCCTCCGTTCTGGTTATCATGTTGAAGTCCCCTGCGATGATCCAGAGCGGATATTGCCTGTGCCTGTTGAGCATTTCTATGCTGTCTAGGAGCAACTTCTTGCTACCTGCGTCTTGCGGGAAGTAGACATTGGATATATTCCCATGGATGTTGGAACCCAAAAGGTGAAAATTCGCTTGTATGAGGTGATGAGTTGCATGAAAGTTAGTGAGAGAGATGGTTTGGGGGTTCCAGGCTATGTCCAAACCTCCTGAGGCCCCTGTTGCATCCACTGCCATTGATTTGCATCCTGGCCAGATTTTTGAGAGAGAGCTATCTAATCGATCGCTGGTGCACTTGGTTTCTTGGAGAAAACAAATCTAAGGTTTTTCCAATTTGATCATGTTCTTTAACATTCTGGTTTTTCCTGGGCTGTTGAGCCCTCGTATATTCCATGATACGAGCTTCATCTTTTAACTATTTTGGGTAGGCTTGTAATACTTTGTTAACTTTGCATACCTGCCTGAATCAACTAGTATTTTCCCAATTGCTATGGTTCTCTGGAGATCCGTCTTCCTTCCTCTTTTCTTAGAGTCCTTCGGTCTCAGATTGTCTACCCAAGTACCTCCTGGTTGGATTCCAAGATGTTGTTGATAGAATGCTCTGGAAATGACCCCTTCTAGCTTTTCTATATCGTCTTCGGAGATCTTTTCAAAGGCTTTCTTTTGGCATTTTAACTCAAGCTCTATTATATCCAGACCATTCAGATCAATACTCTCTGGCTCAACTTCCATGATTTGCGACTGATTGGTGATTTCCAGGGGAGTTTCAGAGATAGGCGCAGAATTCATTTTACCATCAATCTCCATATTGATGAGAAATTCCTTCGGAATTTCTTGGTGCCTGCTTAGGATGGAGGGAATGTAGATGGGAGGATTAGTGGTGAAGGAAGGGGAGCTAGCTCGGGGGAGGGAGGATGGGGAGGGGCTGGGGTGAGGAGGAAGAGGGGGGGGGAGGGCGGCGGAAGGGGGGGGGGGGTTTTGAGGCTAAGGGGGGAGGAGGCTCAGAAGAGGAGGCATGGGGGGTCAAACTTTCATGGGAGGGGGCTGAATCCCCAGGGATATTGCTTAAAGACTCAAAGCTGTTCTTGGAAGCATGATTGTGGGATTTGGGAGGCTGGGGCTTTGGCCCATTTTGAGACTTCTTGTGCATGCGTTTCCTGTTCGAGACTTTGGTGAAGCCATCTTGGGGGGAGGTTTCAGAGGTCTCAGGAGCACTGGGTTTAGCATTAAGGGGACAATCTCTAAATAAGTGACCTATCACATGGCATCTGCGGCATCTAAAGGGAACATGCTCGTAGTCAAGAGGCTGGATCCATTCCTCGTCTCTATGGGTTAATGTGACATAGTCAGGAAGGGCTTCATTGAGCCTAATGAAAACACAGATTCGGGCATAAGAAATAAACTTACGGTTTTTAGTTTCCTCTGCAGTCCTGATGTATCTGCCTATTCCATTGCCGATCTTCATTAGGCATTGCTCTGCCCAATATTCTTCCGGGAGCGAGAAGAGCCTGATCCAGACAGGAGCCCAAGCCAGGTCTTCATTGTCCGGGTTGAATCGGGGTTTCCAGTTCCTGAGGTAAAGCCCCGCCGAGTTGAAAAAATACGGTCCTTCCTCTAGTATTCGATGCTTATCTTCCAAGCAGTAAAATATAGCTGTGAAGAAGCCCTTTGCCCCTAGCTGGAGGGTGACATCCCCTTTCGGCTTCCATTTGGCTGCGATCCAGCCCCTTAGGGCGCGCTCCGTTGGCCAGAACCCAATGAACTTCCCTATGACTGCATGATCCTGCATGAACTCGATGCGATCGTCAATGACATCTCCAGGTAACTCTATTCTCGGCCTTTCCTTGGCTATTGGGCGGCAGGTCGAAGAGGTGACCTGTGGTTGATCATTATTTGGATCTTGATCGCTCTGCGGAATGCTCTTGTCTTCTGGATTCTTCTGCCCTTGGCTGAGCAGGTCCGGATCAAAGGATCCAAAGATAACTTCCTCATTTGATTTGAGGTTGGAAGGGGAGGGCTGTGACGCCCCCCCCTGAGGAGCGCTCATGACCGGCGCTTTCTTCTCGTCAGATCTGCGAAGGAGCAGGGGATGCCTGCGCTGCAGAGGACGCTAGTTGCAGACTGTCGGCGCAGCCGTAGGGCGAGAGTCAGAACCCTAGCCAGACGCGCATCCGCAATTCTGTTTCTTTATCATATAATGTCTTATAATAATAATATTAAATGATAATAATAATTAGTAATATTAAATAATAATAATAATATTATAATAATCATTTTAGTAAATGTGGTTGACATACTCATAAGGCTTCATTTCTATCTATGACGTAAACCATTGATAAATATATAATTGTAATAATAATTTATTATTCATATAAAATATAGTAAATAATTACTTATTTGATTAAAAATAAATTAATTTTAATATTGTTTTTTTATAAAATTATAAATATTTTTATTTTATTTTATTTTATAAGTTATAAAAAAAATTATAATAATTTGATAATAAAAATTATTTTAATTTCCCGGATGCGTAGTGAACAGGACAGATAATGGGACAATGGTGGCGGGGAGCAGTCGGTGCGTGGAGTATGTCCTGCGCCTCCTGGCCTCACCTGCTGTTTGTATTCAACACATTGAAGAGCTCATTCAAGGCCGAGTTAATATGGATTGACATTCTACATAGGTTCTCCTGCTTTAAACCGATGGTGCACACCCATTTCAATTTTGTTCCTTCCTCTCGCATATTAGACCTCCTCGCAGGTGCAATGCTTTGTTCGGTGGAGGATTCAGGTTTCCAAGGCATTCAGGCTCGTGGCGTAACTTCTGTGATGGTTCTCCTAGAACACCATAGCCCCTTCAGCATTCTCCTGAGCTGTAAGCTCTCCAGCTCTCTTAATTCTCCGATAATCTTATTAATCTCCCTCTTCCTATCTCCCCTGTTCAGCATAGCACTATTGTCCGTCCTGCTCTTTATTCTTTGGGAATAATGACTATCCTGCGACAAAGAATGGGTTGCCATAGAGGTGGATTTTTTGGTCGTCTCTTGTGCCATGCCTCTTCCTCTTCTGCGGATACATTCCCTGTCTCTTCTTGTGAGAGTCATCCTGCTCCCAAGCGAGGTCGTGGTCATGGCAGGGGACAACAGGTTGCAATATTGAACCCCCATCATACTCATGAGCACTCGACCCGCTTTCAAATCCCCTGCACGCTAAGAAATCATTCTTTCATTGCCACTGTCACGATTCAACTAAGTGACGGTGTAGCAGGCATGGTTGCGGCAACTCCACATGCTATGTAGCAGCCGAGAGAGGAAGATCTACCAAGCACCTCTCAGAATCAGTGCCAGCAGTGTGAAGTTCCTAAGAGTTCTGCCTTCCAGGTTCAGCTTGTTGTGGCGCGTTCAAATCTTCCAGATGAAGGGGGTCCGCCAATCGAAAAATGCCTTCCCTCTAATGATGATGACCTCTCCAGTTGCGGTTGTCGAATTGTGGAAGAATCGCACTCCACTCCTCATGATGCTTGATCAGGTTGTCGTCCTCTTTTGGAATTTTTGTGTCTGTTCAAAGGAAATGCTCAGTTGTTTTCTGTCTATGTTCAGTTGTTTTCTGTCTATGTTAACAGTTCGAGTCAATAGTATCACCTCTATTAAGCAGTTTTGGAACTCCAGTCAGTTTGTGTTTTGTCATGGAAATTCTGGTTTAAAGGTTCCTGTAATAGTCTTAGTTCCAAGCGGTCTGACGCTAGTTTCTATGAACTATCTTTCAAATTTGTCATGCGAGAAAGCCATTTTCTAGGCTAGACCTCTTGAGGCTACTGTCTCGTTGTAAAAATTTTGTATCAATAATAGGAGTAGACGTATTCAGAAATAAATAAATAAATAATAAAAAATTAATAAATTAATAAATTATAGTTAAATAGTTTATTATTGTTGAAGAATAATAATAATATGAATATTAATTACTTAAATAATAATAATATAATAAATTCATCTTTACATAATAATAACTAATAATGATAATAATTAATAATAATAATTAATTCTTTGTCAGAATGTGACGTTGGACCATGGTTGATCATGGTTTGCCATGGTTGATTTTCAAATTCAGGCAATCTTTGTCGCAAAATGACATTTGAGCATGGTTGACCATGGTTGACTATGATTCACCATGTTTGACCCAAAGGAATAACAAACCATTGGGATTTATACTAAAAACTCAAGATTGACCATGGTTTGTCATGGTTGATTTTCAAATTGAGGCAATCTTTGTCACAAAATGACATTTGAGAATGGTTGACCATAGTTGACTATGATTCACCATGTTTGACCCAAAGGAATAACAAAATATTGGGATTTATACTAAAAACCCAAGATTGACCATGGTTGACCAAAATTGACCATTTTTGACCATGTTTGATTCTATAAAACATGGTTGACGATGATTGACAATGATTGTCCATGATTTTTATATGGAGACAATATTTTCACAATGCAAAATCCCATAATGGTTGAGCATGGTTGGTTATGGTTGATATTATACACCCAAGTTAATAAAAAATCCAAGGGAGTGATATTATGAACCGAAGGGAAAAATAAACCCAAGGGACTAATATTAAAACCGCATGATTGACCATAGTTGAAAATGGTTGACCATGATTGATATTATAAACCTAAGGGAATAATAAACCCAACGGGTTGATATTATAAACCCAAAAGAATAATAAACCCAAGGGATTAATACTAAAATTCTAAGGAATAATGAACCCAAGGGAATAATATTACACCCAAGGCACTAATATTATAAACCCAAGGTATAAAAACTCTAAGATAAATATTAAAAATACTAAAATAAACAAGGGTGGGCATGTTTCATTTTGATATTGAGACAATCCTTATCTTAATGCGACATTGGACCATGGTTGATTATGGTTAACCATTGTTGAATAATACTAAACCCTAGGAATATGAACCCTTAAAACAATAAACCCAAGTGATTTATATTATAAACCCAACTGAATAATAAACCTAAGCGATAACAATTACAAACCCAATGTATATAAAACCTAACATCAATATTATAAACGTTAAAATAAACATGGTTGACTATGGTTGATTTCCATATAGAGACAATCCTTGTCACAATGCAATGTTGGACCATGGGTGACCATGGTTGGCTATGATTGACCATGATTAATATTCTAAACATAATGGATTGATATTATAAAGCCAAGAGAATAATAAACCTATTGATGCCTTGAAAATCATTGCAACAACAATCGGGGATAACCACCCGATCTAGACCTTAATGCAGCTCCTTTTCCGTTTGGTGTGGTGGCTCCGACTGGTTTAACTAGGTCTAGTTATCTTATCCCTATCGCAATTGGTTTATGATGTATCTTAAAATACCAATAGACAGGGATATGAAATCACTTCTTCTTGGTGATCAGGCAAGAGAATGATCCTTAAGCTGATTTGGGTTTAGCTAAGCCACAACTAAAATTTTGCCTCTTTGAGAAGAGGACTTAAAAGAATGTAGAAGTTACTCTAAATGCAAACTTATTCTATAATACAAGCAAAATAAACTAATCTTAATCCTATCTTAATTAAGTAGATATAGATCTAACCCAACCAAGAGAAAGATATTTAAAATATTGAGATTTTAAATATGTCTTATTTATAATGAATATCAAGTTAATGAAGTAGTTCAATTAACTGACATTATGGATGCCAAAACACATCCTGTTGAGACCTATTAACTGAAATAATAAACCAACAACACTCAGGAAGTAGTTTACAAAAATGATATTGATTATCAAATCAATAAATTCAATAATTAAATAATAATATATGGAAATAGTTCACAACACATTACCATTCAATAAATCAGTTTTATAAGACAGATTTCTGAGAAAATAGTTACTCAAAAATCATAAATTAATTCATTATAACAGATATACATAATAACAACATTGAGATAAATTACTCATATCGACAAAAGTGCACAAACATGAATAAAATGACACATTCTTGTTATCATAAAAATGAAAATGATATTTGAAATAATAGTATTAAAAATACCAATTTATTGCATTCATTCTCTATCCCTAGTTTCCAACAGCTCTTTACATTGTTTGAACTTCTGCCTTCAAAAGTAAAGCCATAATAGTGCAAACATTGCCCATCATGCATAATTCAAGATACAAAGGAAAAATCCTCAATAATCTCCAGATCTGAGATTTTCTCTCATCTCTCCTATAACTCTAAATTCCTATTATAGAAGTGCTTTTAGAATTCCAAAATTGCAGAGGAGAGTAGCCTCTTATTACATTCTGTAATCTATTATTTATACTATTTGCAAATGAATTCTTGAGAGGAAAGTTTGTTGAAAGTCAATCTGTCAAATCCAATTTTATTTGCTCAAAAATTCTAATCTTCAGTTGCTGGAGCATTTTCATTGATTGAGATCCTTTTATCCATATTTCTTCCACTGTTTTCCTACAAAACGAAATCAAAATAAATTAAGATGCAATCAATAAAATCAAAATATCATTTCTGGCAATTAAATCAAATCCAATCAAATTCTATTTAAATAAATAATTGAAAATAAAATATAAGCTCTCTATTGATGTTTGTGATGGTGTAATTGGCCAAAAATATTAGTAACGAATGGATCCGTTATTAGAAGAGGCGAGGACAAATGGAAATGCACAAAATAACTCAAAAAATTGATTTTGTTTAAGAAATTCAGAGCTTGATCTTCTGTCTGATTTTCAACCCAATAAATAATCAAATCTGTTAGTGAAACCTCCTCCGAAATGTTCTCCTTGATTTTGTCTTTCCAATGAGCCATCCTGGGCCCCATTTGGCCAAGTAACACTCAATATATGAGCTTCCCAAGTAGATGAGTTAATTCTGGCACAATTCTGGAATTTCTGTTGCTAGGTTAAAAAGAATCCGAATTTTTAATTAAAAATCTAATCCTAAATTAGACTCTAATTATATAATAATTAATCCTAATTTAATTTAATTATAAACTAAGACTAATCATTTAATTAAATTGATATTAACTAAATAATTAACAGTTAATCTAATTATTTATTTATAAACTAATTAATATTAAACTATTTATAACTAATTAATGATAATCTAAATAATATTTAAATTTTATTTTATTTTAAATTAATTTATTATATATTAATTAATTAATATAATAACATTATAAATATATAACTTATTATTATATTAAAACTATAACTAACTAATTCCTTTTCACTCATACGTATGAGTGTTAACTATAATCGTAACCAAAGTCAATGCCCCCATGCCTTTTGAACTTCTCGCATCGGTAAATCCCGGGAATGAGGCTATGGGGGTTTTGTTAAACTTGCGATATATGAAATTCTGTTGCGATCCCATCCGATTTCCCTGATGCAATTTATATTTTTTATTTATATATATATATGTATTTAATTTTATTTTAATTAAATTAATTAAATTTTATATGTAATTAATTTAATTAATTTAAAAATTGATACTAAATATCAATTTTATTTTTTGGTTTTTTTTATGAATTTTAGATTTTTAAATTACAACCACTTTAATAAAAATGATAAAATTAAACTATAGCGGTTTTTGAAATTTTGGGTTTTCGAGATTAGTAATCAATTTGGGAAGTTGGAGTAAATTACTAAAACCCTGATAATTCATGATTTCGCTGAAAAATGAAAAATGTTAGTAATAACTAATTAGGGGTTAATATTTGAAATAAATGTGTTATTGAACTAATTTATTTACAATATGCAGTATTGTACATTTTATACATTTTTAACCCGGGCTAGATAAAGGACGAGACTTCAAAAGAGTACCATTTTCAAACCAGTTGACCAAATGAGGCGAAACAAATATCAATGTGAAGCTTATAAAAAATATATTCTAACAAAGCAATCAAAACAAGAATCCAAAGAAAATGAAAAATTAACAAAAACGTAGGATAATCAACTAAATAAAAATCTTAGAAGGTGTTTAGCCAAATTTTTAATAGAAAGTGTCTCCATTATTTGAAGTGAACACATCAATAATGGGGGAGTTGTGTTTTTACCACAACAATAGCAACACACGGGAGAATAACCAGTGATCTATGTTTGATATAAATGAGATTTTCCTAAAATTAAAGTAAAAATAATTAAAGAAGAAAATATTAATTTTTTGGAATGTTTGACTAGGTTCATTAGTCTAAATAAAAGCAAGAATCATCTAATTGTAATTTTTATTAAAATTCCTCATAAATTAAAATATTTCAAATTCTATATCAGTCCTTAATTAGTTGTAGAGATAAAGTAGGGGTCACTTTACAGCTTAGCTTTTAAAATATACTCATTTGTCACGGTTAGAGCCACTGCTGCCAGCAAACATTTATAGTCTCGATAGGGTTACCATTTAATCATCAATGATTCAAAATCCCATCTCTTTAAGAATTATTGACCTAGAGATAAATCCATTTATATATGTTTATTTTTTTATTTTTATTTTTTAGCTCTTAAAAGTCATTGTTCTAGTTTGGTAGCCAGATAGTTGACAATGCAATTCATTGGTTAGAATTAGACTGAACAAACTAGCTTGTGATGACCCCTTGTCTTATAATTGTTTTCAGTCATAAGCCACTACCCTAGTTTGTTTAACAGTGTTGGTAATGTCAACGTATTTTTCCCCTATGATCATGATAAGTAGGCTCATGATGAGACTTCATATCTTTTAAGTTTAAATATATTTTTGGATCACACTTTAGAAAAATAAGACTTTCTGGGACAGGGAGAGTCATTGACTCTTTAAAAGTTAAGAATGACAATTTCATAGTTAAAAGTGTTTTGCTGTAAAGTGTCCTTACTTGGTTAAAAATAACTTTTCTTGACTGATAATAGAACTTCGAAAGATCCTAATAAAATTTTGAAATCTCAAAATAATTACAATTTTGATAAAAAAAGAATTTTTTCAGATTTTATTATACTTTGTCAACTTTTCTAAATTGGTAATCTCTTCCTTAAGTATGTCTACCTTTATAATAAGAAAATCGAACTTTACTAAGAGATTTAAGAAAAAGCTAATAGGTGACTCTTACCAATTTTCCTCCATGTATGATGACCATTGTTAGGTAACGAGTAGGATTTCCATATAAATTATGTCAAAGTCACCAAAATCGAAATTCAAGACTAAAGGAAAAAATAATTCTTATGCTAAAATGAGAAAGAAATCGGAAAACAAAAATAAAAATGAAAAAATTTTAAAAGTGGAAAGGAAAATCCAAGTTTTGTAAGATAAAATCAAACAAGAATGTTTATACCAATGTCTCGACAATATGAAGAAAAAGAAAATAATCATGTAATGATTTCTTCTTATGTCGAGATTTAGAAAAATCATACCTTGCAGGGTTGTGAGTGTTTTAGGCTTTTAGATAGAAGTGACGGTAAAATTCAGCCACAATGAAAACTTTCTGTCTAATGTCAATATTCTTGTTTCAAAGCATTAGCTTAATCGTTTTCTAATGAAATGAATGCTTAAATAAACAATCTAAAGGCTCTGAAATTTTCTCGTGTAGCCGTTTCAATGAAGATTATCGCCGCTTCTTGAAATAAAGCCAGGAGAAGAGTATTGACTGCGAAAATATGATTTGGTGGAGGATTGGAAGCTTTTACGAAGAGCTACAAAACATATTTTTATATCAGCATAATTTAAAAACAAAAATGAAACTAAATTAACGAAATGGTAATTAATGAAAGTGGGTAAATTAATCTTACTATTGGGTAATTGCTTTTGATCTTACCTGAAAGGTATCAGTTTCTCCAAACTAACTAACTTCTTGTTTTAATTAACATTAAAAACATGAAGAAATCAAGCTAACCAAATTCTTATAACCCAAAATCATTATTTATTTTACTTACACTAAAGCAAGCAGTAAAATGTAAAAATGGAATGCTAAGTGCTCAAGGGAATTGAAATTAAAATGAATGTATGAGAAATAAGAATGAGAATTTGCAGTAATGACTGTTTCTCAAAATACTATAAGTTTCATATAAAATCCATGATTTTATAAATTGTCCAAAATTAAGACTAAATTGAAGATGATAAAATTTAATTATGAAGATAAAGAGGTCTTGAATTCCATTTTTAATTATGGAATTAAATATTTAAAACCAAAGTGTATGAGAAATTGAAATGAGTTGCATATACTGCAAATTTGTCATCAATTACTTTCTTACCAAAGTGGCTACCCAAGCTCGCTTTAAATTAACACAATGCCTTATCAGATGATTCGCATCATATGTTTCTTCACCATGCTTCAAGTTTAATTTGCAAGACTTCACCTTTACTGCTATGTCATATATCAATTAAATGTTAATGGTTCAGAGGCATGCATTAGAAACTATCGCATCAGAGATTGCAATGGCAAATTGCCCATATGAAAACATGCAATGAGAAAATGTGCGATGAGATGGAGCGATCACACCATTGAAGAAATGTTATATTTAGGATCGGAGACAGTCATGTCGCAAATCACACATCACACATTGCATCTCGTGATTTATACTTTTCACATCGCACATCGTGCATTGTAGATTCGGAATAGTGGTATGGCCATGAATAAAAATGCGATGAAGTGATTGCAAATATCAGTGTATCAGAATATCAGAGCATAGCCATGTTGGAAATGCCAATATCGACGATGCAGTGGATGACGTAGCTAATTGGCGATTGGCAAACTTTAAGTACTCAATGAAACACAATATGATTCTTGTGATGCCGATATGCGATGAAGAGTGGACCTGATAACTTTTGATGTGATTTTAATAACATATCAGATCCGAGATATCGGCCCTTTAAAAGTATGTCCTTACTTTTATTGTGATTGAATGGATGCAATATTTTATAAACTTGATTTGAATTTTATATCGGATCCGGAATTATGTGGTCATCGCAATATCGATAAAGTCGTTTATCGGAGATCGACAATTCATGATAATGGAAGTATATTCAACTACAAACGTCCGATATGCGAAATGTGATATGACATATGAGCGAGGTAATACATCGGAGATCTTTTATAAAAAAAATTGTTATCAAAAATGCTAAAAGCTACTTTCAATGAAATATTTCGCTACAAATGGTTGTGAAGTGGATGATGTGATATCGGAATGAAATTATTGATGAAGATAAGCGGGATGGTAGTATTGTGAATATGTATTCACCATAGTATCAGCAATATGAAAATCAAATTGAAATGATGAATGAAAGAAAAGTTAAAAAATGCTCAAATCAAATTGAAATGATGAATGAAAGAAAAGTTAAAAAATGCTCAGATTCTAATGCATCACAAATAAAATTTTCCTGAACCTGTTGCAAATTTGAAATGGGTTTGTTGCTATCTTCAAGTTTTGAAAACAAATGAAAGCCTGCAAATAAAATAGAACAAAAATAAAAAATAAACTAAGGAAAAGAGAAACTAATAATAGATGAGAACGAACTTGTAAATGCATACGTGGAAGAAAATTATCTGTAGATTTTACCTCATGAATATTCAAATCCTTCATTGGATTTATCAAAATTCTGACTTTGTTCAAAATCATCTCATCATTTATTCTAAATTTTAGTGTGCAATCAACCTAAATAAAATCTATTTATTCATGTTTAGGAAATATAATATTTACCAAAAAGAAATATGAAAATAGTTTTCCCTTTTGAATTAAAACAACAATTTATTACCTCTATTTATTCCGAATAAATTGAGAAGAGTCTGTATTGCTAGTGATTGTTCAATAATGCTTTTAGTAAATGAATATGGCGTCTATTACAGCATCAAATAATAAACTAAAGATCAGAATGGGATAAAGCCACTAATTGTGGAAAAATATCAAAACAGATTTGAATGTGTGCACATAGCAGAATAGACATCCTTAGGAATTTTCGAGGAAGTTAATATGAACTTCATATGATTACCGGGAAAGATTAGACTGACCAATAATGATTGAATTATAATTAAGCTTATCATAGATAGTCATACATTTCATGGAATAATCGGATCATGAAGCTCTTATATGCTCAAAACCTTTATCATATAAATTTCAAAAAAAAATCTTAGAAGGAAATCTCGAAATGAAGAGAAGTGGCTTTGAGGTGATCGATGCCAAATGCAACCTTAATTGAATTTAATCAAGACATTATTCAAAATAGGAAGAGTAGAGGTATTGTTGTAAGAAATTTAAAAAAAGAAAGCAAGAATTAAAAGTTTCTGATAAGAAGAAAATGTTTTCACTGAACATGTATAAGAAAAGTTGATTGCTTTGTTTTATTTTTTAATCTGCAAAACTATTGAAATGAAAAAAATAAACAAACTAAATTAATTCTACTCTTATTCTAACCATATACATAAAAATGACTAGGTATATTCATATTTCCAATGTAACCATTTTCTGATTTTAATTTATGTATGTACATACAATTCAAATGTTAGTAATAAAAATACAAATCTAACTAAACTGAGGAAAATAAATCTGAAATCAGAATGTACAGTTATTGTTACCAACTTAATTAAAATTTCTTTCTTTTGAAGTTTCCTTTCCAATTGAATACCAATTGAATCATAGAAATCTAGATGGATTTCCATTAATGATTGGAAAATGTTGAAGAAAGGAGATGACAGGGCAAATTATGGATATGAGCTTTTAAATTCAAATCCTGGAAAAAATTGTTAGTGTTATGTATAAATGTTAAGCCATTAACAATTTCCCTTGAAGGAAAACTTTCTAAATATTTTTCGAGTGAATCAATGAAAAATTAATGGAAATCTGTTAAATACAATTGAAAATTATTAATTGAATTAGAATGCTTGTTGGATTGTAAAAATATATTCTCTTGTTGATATTGCCTTTGAAAAGATAAAATCTTTTCATAAAATATTAACATTGATTGAAATTGAATTTGAAATAGCTTTTGATGCTCATGATTATAATATGAAACTTCAATTTTCCAAAAGGGCAATGCATCAATTGAATGTTTGATAGTAAAGTGTTCAATATGAAGCATAAAGTATCAAAAATCTGAAAAATAAAATTAGAAATAAATTCTGATTTTAAACAGAATAAGTGAAGAAACAAAAATAAAATGAAATGACTATTGTTACAACTAATGTTACAGCACAATTGGAATCGTTTTGAAAAAAGAAAAAAAATTCACAAGGATTGGCCAGAATTATGGAATTTGAGTAATTGTCAATTCCAACTTGTGAATTAGAAAACAAATTATGATTATGAGTAGGAATGAGAGCTTGATCATGATATGAATCATAAATTGGAATGTTTTTTTGAATAGTGAAATCATGAAGTGAATTTGCTGCTTTAGAATGAGGATTAGTTGGAATAATTTCTAAATTGAGTTGTTCCTCATTCTCAGATGTTGTTTGAATTTTATCATGAGGATTCTCTTGAGAAAAATAGAAATCAACATCCTCAATGTCAGAATAATTATCATAAATGACTTCACAAGAGTTTCTAGAATTCCCTTCAATCTCATCAAATATATCAAAACAAGGAAGAATAAAAATTTATGTTCATTAATGACAAAAAATGATCAATAATTACTTCTCTATCTTAATAAAAACTTATTGGTAATTAATTTAGATCAGCATCTGTATTTTCTAAAATATCATTAATACCAAGAGGGGAAAAATTACCATTATTAAAAATATCAGGATAAAGGGAAAAATATAAATATAAAATAATTCAATTAAAAATGTCTCTATTTGAGAACTCTTGTACATTATTCTCATTGTAAATTTCATATTGTAGATCATTCATTTGTGTACTCATGCTTCCTTGAAGAAGACTGCTTTGTTGTTCTGATTTCGGCATTTGGTCATCATGAAAAAATTCATAAATTTACATAGCAGTTTTCCTTTTATTATTTGCTTTGTTTGCTGCTTGTACTTACTGATTTCGAATCTAATTTTCGGAATTTACCTCAAAGTAGCTTTCAGATTTCAAGGTGGCTCTTTCTCCAAAATTGTTGTTGTTGTCTTCTTGCATTTAAATAGAAATATTTTTCAAGCTTTGTGAAACCACTTCATCACAATTTATTTGCACATCCATATTAGAATTCTCAATTATATTAGAAGGGAATGGAACAAAGCTTGAACTAATTTCATATGGATTGGGAATGGGTGGGAGAGAACAAATATATTCAAACCAATCTAGTGATTCTTCTTCCATAGGTTTATCTTCGACTTTAAATCTTAAACAATTCAAATGAAATCGAATATTGAAATATCTAACAGACTCATTTTCAAATCTTCACAAATATTCAATTTCATTACATACATGTTCATAATCATAGCCGTCAAATTTACAAATGAAAATTGTAACAAATTAATCCCAACTGTGGATTGAGGCAACTGGAAGAGTTATACACCAGTTTCTGGCTTTTTCCGCGAATGTGAGAGTAAAAATTATGCATAAAATGCTATCATCAATTCCTTGAAAATCATAATTTAGAACATTTTGATTAAATTGAAAGACATGATTAAAAACAAAAGAATTTTTCACTATTGAACTTTACCCGAGACAAGAGTCTTACCACTTCGGGTGGAGTATTGGAAGACGCACGTCCATGGATACAACTCCAAATTGGAAGCTTAAGAGGAGCCATTGTAATAGATAAAAAGTTAAAATTGAAAAGACTCCAAATGAAAAAAAGTCTTAGGCCCTCCTTCTTGCGCCAAAAATGTTGATGCCTCGAAAATTGTTGCAACAACAGTGGAGGATAACCACCCGGTTTGGATCTTAAAGCAGCTCCTTTTCTATTTGGTGTGGTAGTTCCGATTGGTTTAACTAGGTCCAGTTACCTTCTCTCTATCGCAATTGATTTATTATGTATCTTAAACTACCAATAGACAGGGATATGAGATCACTTCTTCTTGGTGATTAGGCAAGAGAATGATCCTTAATCTGATTTGGGTTCAACCAAGCCACAACTAAAATTTTTCCTCTTTGAGAAGAGGGTTTAAAAGAATGTAGAAATTACTCTAAATGCAAACTTATTCTATAATGCAAGAAAAATAAACTAATCTTAATCCTATCTTAATAAGGCAGATATAGATCTAACCCAACCAAGAGCAAGATATTTAAAATATTGGGATTTTAAATATCTTGTTTATAATGAATATCAAGTTAATAAAGTAATTCAATTAATAACATTATGGATGCCAAAACACATCCTATTGAGACCTATTAACTGAAATAGTAAACCAACGACACTCAGGAAGTAGTTCACAAAAATGATATTGATTATCAAATTAGTAAATCCAATAATTAAATAATAATATGTGAAAATAATTCACAACACATTACCATTCAATAAATCAGTTTTATAAGACAGATTTCTGAGCAAATAGTTACGCAGAAATCAGAAATTAATTCATAAGAGAAGAGATACATAATAACAACATTGAGATAAATTACTCATATCGACAAAAGTGCACGAACACAAATAAAATGACACATTCGTTTTATCATAAAAATGAAACTAATAATTGAAACAATAGTATTAAAAATACTAATTTATTGCATCCATTTCTCTATCACTGGTCTCCAACAGCTCTTTACATTGCTTAAACTTCTATCTTCAAAAGTAAAGCCACAATAGTGCAAACTTTTCCCATTATGCATAATTCAATATACAAAGGAAAAATCTTCAATAATCCCCAAATCTGAGACTTTCTTTCCTCTCTCCTATAACTCTAAATTCCTATTACAGAAGTGCTTTTAAAAGTCCAAAATTATAGAGGAGAGTAGTCTCTTATTACATTCTGCAATCTATTATTTATAATATTTACAAAGGAATTATTGAGAGGAAAGTTTGTTGAAGGTAAATCTGTCAAATCCAATTTTATTTGCTTAAAAATTCTAATCTTCAATTGTTGGAGCATTCTCATTGATTGAGATCCTTTTCTCCATATTTCTTTCACTATTGTCCTGCAAAATGAAATCAAAATAAATTAAAATGCAATCAATAAAATCAAAATATCATTTCTGGAAATTAAATCAAATCTAATTAAATTCTATTTAAATAAATAATTGAAATAAAATATAAACTCTCTATTGATGTCTGAGATGGTTTATTAGCTAAGGATATTATTAACGAACAGATCTGCAATTAGAAGAGGGTTGAACAAATGAAAATGTGGAATAACTCAAACATTGATTTTTTTTTTAGAATTCGAAACTGGCAGCATTTTTGGAATTTCCATTGCTCGGGCTAAAAAAAATTTAGATTTTTTAATTTAAAATCTTATTCTAAATAGACTCTAATTATCTAATAATAATCCTAATTTACTTGTTAATTCTAAACTAAACTAATCATTTAATAAACTGTTTTAACTAATTAATTAACGAATTAATCTAATTAATTTTTTTATAAATATTAACAATAATTTATTAACTATTAATATAATCTAATAATTTTAATTTTATTTTATTTTAAATTAATTATATTATATATTAATTATTAATATAAAATAACATTAAATATTATAGCTTATTATAATATTAAAACTACAACTAATTAATTCCTTTTCACTCATACCTATGAGGGTTAAAACTTAAATCATAACCTAAGTTAATGCCCCCATGCCTTTTGACTTTTTGCGATCTGCAAATCGGGGGAATGAGGGCTATCGAGGTTTTTTTTGTTAAACTTGCGATATATGAAAACTTGAATTGTGATCCCATCGATTCTCGATGCGATTTAATATTTTTTTTTTTTTATATATTTTTATGTATTAAATTTTTTTTTAATAAATTAATTATATTTTATATATTAATTAATTTACCTTTTGATATTAAATTCAATTTTATTTTTGGTTTTATTTGGCGATTTTGTTTTTAAACTACAACCACTTAATAAAAATGAAAATTAATTACACCACTTGAATTTTGAGTTCGAGATAGTAATCAATTTGGGAAATTGGAGTAAATTACTAAAATCTTGATAATTCATGATTTGGCTGAAAAATGAAAAATGTTAGTAATAACTAAATAGGAGTTAATATTTGAAATAAATGTATTATTGAAGTAATTTATTTACAAAATGCAGTATTGTACATTTTATGCATTTTTAACCCACGCTAGATAAATGACGAGACTTCAAAGGAGTATCATTTTCAAACTAGTTGACCAAATAAGGTGAAACAAATGTCAATGGGAAGCTTATAAAAAATCGATTCTAGCAAAGTAATGAAAACAAGAATCCAAAAATAAATAAAAATTAACAAAAACATAGGATAATCAATTAAATAAAAATCCTAAAAGGTGTTTAGCCAAAATTTTTATAGAAAGGGTCTCCATTATTTGAAGTGAACACATCAATAATGGGGGGGTTGTGTTTTTACCACAACAAAACCCAAGGGATTAATACGAAACCCCCAAGAGATTATGAACCCAAGGGAATAATATTAAACCTAAGGGATTAATACTAAAAATCCAAGGGATTATGATCCCAAGGGAATAATATTAAACCCAAGGAACTAATATTATGAACCCAACATATATAAACCCTAAGATAAATATCATAAACACTAAAATAAACATGATTGATCATTTTTTATTTCCATATTGAGAAAATCCTTTTCATAATTCCATGTTTGACCATTGTTGACCATAGTTGACATCATAGTAAACCATGGTTGACCGAGGAATAATAAACCCAAGAAATTGATATTATAAACCCAAATGAACAATAAACCAAAGGGATTAATACTAAACCCCAAGGGATTGTGAACCAAAGGTAATAATATTAAACCCAAGGGACTAATATTATAATCCCATGGTATAAAAACCCTAAGATATATATTAAAAATACTAAAATAAACATGGTTGAACACCATTGATTTTCATATTGAGATAATCCTTGTCACAATGTGACATTGGACCATGGTTGGACATGGTTGAACATGGTTGAACATTGTTGAATAATATTAAACCCTAGGAATATAAACGCTTACATCAATAAACCCAAGGGATTGATATTATAAACCTAAGGGAATAATAAAGATAAGGTTTAAAAATTATAATCCCAAGGTACATAAACCCTAACATGAATATTATAAACCCTAAAATAAACATGGTTGACCATGGTTGATTTCCATATAGAGACAATCCTTGTCACAATGCAATGTTGGACCATGGTTAACCATGTTTGCCCATGATTGATTTTCATATGGAGACAATCTTTGTGAGAAGAAAACGTTGGACCATCATTAACCATGGTTGATTTCCATATCCATATGGTTTGACCATGGTTGAACATGGTTGGCTATGATTGACTAGGTTTACCATGATTAATATTATAAACCTAATGAATTGATATTATAAATCTAAGGGAATAACAAACCCATGAGATTAATACTAAAACCCCAAGGGATTATGTACCCAAGGGAATAAGATTAAACCCAATGGACTAATATTATAAACCCAACGTATATAAACCCTAAGATAAATATTGTAAACACTAAAGAAAACATGAGTAACCATGGTTGATTTTGATATTGAGACATTCCTTATCACAATGCCATGTTGGACCATGGTTGACCATGGTTAATTTTCATATAGGGACAAATTTTTGTCACAATGCGACGGTGGACCATGGTTGATCATGGTTGATTTTCATATCGAGATAATTTTTGTCACAACGCGATGTTCAAGCATGTTTGACCATGATTGACTATGGTTGACCATGTTTGATTCTATAAAACATGGCTGACCGTTATCAACCATGGTAGCCATGGTTGACCATGATGATAGTCGATAATTTTTATATGGAGACAATTTTTGTCATAATGCGAGATCAGACCATGATTGACCACAGTTCACCATGGTTAGTTATGGTTGACCATGATAGACATTATAAACCCAAGTTAATAATAAACCCAAGGGATTGATATTATGAGCTCAAGGGATTAATACTAAAACCCAAGGGATTATGAACCGAAGGGAATAATATTAAACCAACGGGTTAATATTATAAACCCAACATTGGTAAAATGTAATGTAAACCATGTTTGATTCTATAAAACATGGTTGACCGTCATCAACCATGGCTAACCATGGTTGACTTTGATGATCATCGATGATTTTTATATGGAAACAATTTTTGTCATAATGCGAGATCGGACCATGATTGACCACAGTTCACCATGGTTAGTTATGGTTTACCATGGTTGACCATGATTGATATTATAAACACAAGTTAATAATAAGCCCAAGGGATTTATATTATGAACCCAAGGGAAACATAAACCAAAGGGATTAATACTAAAATCCCAAGGGACTATGAACCCAGAGGAATAATATTAAACCCAAGGGACTAATATTATAAATTCAACATTGGTAAAATGTAATGTAAATATTACGAACACTGCGACATTCAACCATGGTTGACCATTGTTGGCTATGATTGACAATGGTTGACCATGATTGATATTATAAACCTAAGGGAATAATAAACCCAAGGGATTAATATTAAAACCCCAAGGTATTATGAACCCAAGGGACTAATATTATAAACCCAACGTATATAAACCGTAAGTTAAATATTATAAACACTAAAATAAACTTGATTGAGAGCTTTTTATTTCCATATTGAGACAATCCTTATCACTATTCCATGTTGAACCATGGTTGACCATGGTTGAAATCATCATAAACCATGGTTGACGAGGGAATAATAAACCCAAGCAATTGATATTATAAATCCAAGGGATTAATACTGGAACCCCAAGGGATTATGAACCTAAAGGAATAATGTTAAACGCAAGGAACTATTACTATAAACCCAAGGTATATAAACCTTAAGTGGAGACAAGGTTTTTGATAATGCGAGATCGAACCATGATTGACCACAATTGACCATGGTTGGTTATGGTTGACCATGCGTGACCATGATTGATCTTATAAACCCAAGTTAATAATAAACCAAAGGGATTGATGTTATGAAGCTAAGGGAAACATAAACCCAAGGGATTAATACTAAAAGTCCAAGGGATTATGGACCCAAGGGAATAAGATTAATCCCAAGGGACTAATATTATAAACCTAACATTGGTAAAACGTAATATAAATATTACAAACACTAAAATAAACCTGGTTTATTTTCATGGTGAGACAATCCTTGTCACAATGCGACATTCAACTATGGTTGACCATTGGTGAATAGGATTGACAATGGTTGACCATGATTGATATTATAAACGTAAGGGAATAATAAACCCAAGGGATTATGAACCCAAAAGACTAATATTATAAACCCAACGTATATAAACCCTAAGATAAATACTATAAACTGTAAAATAAACATAATTGGCCATCGTTTATTTCCATATTGAGGCAATCATTATCACAATTCCATGTTGGACCATGGTTTACCATGGTTGACATCATAACAAACCATGGTTGACCAGGGAATAATAAACCAAGCGATTGATATTATAAACCCAAGGTTAATACTAAAACCCCAAGGGATTATGAAGTTAAGGGAATAATATTAAACCCAATGAGACTATTATTATAAACCCAAGGCATATAAACCCTCAGTGGAGACAATTTTTTTCATAATGTGAGATCGGACTATGATTGACCACAATTGACCATGGTTGGTTATGGTTGACCATGGTTGACCGTGATTGATTTTATAAACTCAAGTTAATAATAGAACCAAGGGATTGACATTATGAACCCAAGGGAAACATAAACCCAAGGGATTAATATTAAAACTCCAAGGGATTATGAACCCAAGGGACTAATATTATAAACCCAACTTTGGTAAAACATAATATTTAATATTACAAACACTAAAATAAACATGATTTATTTTCATGGTGAGACAATCCTTGCCACAATGCAACATTCAACGATGGTTGACCATTGGTGGCTATGATTGACAATGGTTGACCATGATTGATATTATAAACCTACGGAAATAATAAACCCAAGGGAATAATATTAATCTCAATGGACTAATATTATAAATCCAAATTATATAAACCCTAAGGTAAATACTATAAACACTAAAATAAACATGATTGACCATCCTTGATTGAAATATTGACATGTTGAACCAATGTAATTGATATAAGCTTATATGAATCATATATACAACCACATTTTCCAATGTGGTTGATATACCAGGGTATGTTTATATCAACCACATTAATAATTATTATGTGCATTTTTTTAAAAACCAACTATTTGTTCCTGAGAGTTAAGAAAAGATATGTATTAAGCTCTTACTTTGATATATTTGATGTTTGAAAGAGAATAAACCTGGCTATGTTGAAATATAATTTTTCATGTGAGTGTTTTTGTATAAGTGTAGGCTACTACCTATTTTTATTAAATGATTCAACCGATGGAATGCGTTAGTTCAGGCTAAATTTGTTAAACAATAGCACGAAAAGTGTAAACTAGTTGCCTTCTGATATTATTACGAGATTGTATAGGTAATGAGAATATTAGTACAAAACTGTAGAAGGTAATAGTGTTAACATGAGAATGATTTAATGATGAGTTATATGATCTAGGGTTAGTTCTCGTTATGATCTAGGGTTAGTTCTCATTCACAAGGAGTTGCCTTAAGCCATAGTCCCTATTCTATATAATTAGTACAATATGTTCCCAATTGTGTATAGCAGGTCTTGGAAGCATCAAGTCCCACCTAACACTACACCAACAAGGAGCCACTGCCTATGGCGGTAGTCCCTGCCGGGGAATGCAGGTACATTGCAAATTACCTAACAGTAAATGGATTGAGCAAGATTGAAAGGGCTATATGTATGCTTTTTTCACATCATTTGCATCAACAACAGCAATTCCTATGTCTTCCTTCTTTAGCGTAGGCGCATCATTAACACTATCGCCAACCATTCCACATATGTGCTTTCTAGCATGCAATCGTTTAACAATCTCGTACTTATGCTCTGCAATGACCAGTCAAAATCAGGAAGGATATGGAATCAAACACTAATTAAGGAAATGAAAAAATAAAAGTATCTGAGATAAACATTTCCACCTGCAAAATAATAGTTATAATATAAACCATGCAACATAAAGTTCCATATCCAAGAGAGAAGGGAGTTGGAAATATAAAGAATTGAGTGGGACTCCCAAGAAAAAACACAAAAGTAAAAGATAAATGTTGCTCACTAGGGAAAACATCAGCAAAACTATCAGCCTTCTCTATCAGTTCATCAACTGGCAAAGCTGCAATTGATTCATCTTTGTCCTGACCTAGTAAAGAGGATGATGGATACATGTTTGTACCCATGCCGAGTCGGCAACCTGTCTCCTTGGCAATAGCTAATTGATCTCCTGATGAACATTTGCAAGTAAATAGTTAAATGTCAGCTCGCTGCATTACAAAAACAGTAGTGAAACTGATGACACCATAACCTCACCATAGTTGTGATCATTTTGACATTTACACCAAGATTAAGAGCCCTTATGATTGTTTCAGCATTGTCATGGCATGGGCGATCAAAAAGAGGCATCAATCCAATAAAATGCCAGGGCCCTCCTGGACTCTCCTTCCTGCCCTCTGGAACTTCCTGCAAACATTTTGAGATAGCTATAAAGATATACATAATCAACAAGAAGAACTTATAATATTCATTTATTAAGGCTTATAATTTTGTTTGAACACAAGTTTTATTAACTCGTTATTTGATATAGTTAAAATAAGGCCTCTTCTCATGACAAAAAATTTGACATATTTTTCATAAATAGTTCTTTTGAAATGGAGCTCAAAACAATGTTTTATGTTGGCATTACAATGTAGGATATTATAGATCCCACGGATAAAGCAAAAGAAGCCATATTATTAACGTGATATGCAACTGCAAGAGAGCGAAGTCCTCGTTCAGCAAACTTGTCAATAATTGTATGAACTCGCCGCTCAATTTCTGGCTTATTATGTGCAAGGTTAAGAATCTAGCATAAAGTATTTGGTCATTTCAGATTTTAATAGAATGTGTACAAATAAGTTTTGAAGCACTTTCTAAACAATACAGCCCATTACCAAGCTTAATGAAGAAGGTCAAACATCCAAAGAACAATACCTGCTCGGGAGCACCTTTACTAACTCGATGCATTTTCCCTTCATTGTCAATATAAGTGAAAGTGTTGAAGTGTGTTCCCTAAAGAATCACTTTTCAGTAGTAGGTAATGAATGGTTCAAAATATTGATGTTTTCCTGGTAAATATTTTGATAGTTTTTCTAATAAATTTTTTAGAACACTTCTTTTTGGGTGGGCTCAAGATTGTAAAATCTATCAGAATTTGTTTTTATTAGAGACTTTTTTTTTTAATATTTAGGAATTATTAACTTTTTATGCTTTAGATTTATTGGGCATGGAATATGTTATTATACGAACTTGGATTTATATTTTTGTTGTAAATTCATATTTTATTTTATTTTTATTTTTAAATTATTAGGTTGACTGGATCATAAAAATAAATTTTAGATATTGAATATTTTGTAATCCATTAAAAGATTATTTTATTATGAATAAATACTTGCCTCCTTAGGATCTGCAAGCATCCCAACAATTTCCGCATCAATGGCATCTTGATTCTCTGTTCTGGATGTTCTTGCAGCCATCAGGATAATATAATAAGGCAAATTTAAATGACATTTGCATGGAAGTTCTGACGTGTTGGCACCGCTATTCACTATTTTCTATTTTCCATGTAATTTTTACAAGTTGTTCTAACCAGAAACCAGGTGGCATCCTCAAGAGCTCACATTTGTAAGTGGTAATCGACTCTAATTCCCATGATTGAATCAAACTGTCAAACCATTTGCATATTCCCAGACCTTGCATTTGTACGTGGCATTTGGCTTTAATTCGCATGACAGAATCAAGTACGAAACCATTTGCATATTGATTTGGTTTTTTTCCTGATTTCTAGAGGTGCTCAGGTTGTATTTTAGCCATAGAGATTTCCTCTGACTGCATTTTGGCCATGCAAAATTAGGAGTATAAGCTTAACCACGATTGCCTGGGTGTTGGGCAGACAACTAGCAGATGAAAGATGACAACCAATAGACCAGGAAGTAGAGCAGACCTAGCTAGAACCTGGCTTTCTCCATCGAACCCTTGATCCCTCTAGGCGGTGATGTGAAACTAGGGTTGTTGGTGGGTGAGTAAGTTTCGTGTTTTAGGCGTGCACGAGGGGTCTCATTTCAGAGTGAAGTGGAGAGCGGCGGGTCACATTTAGTAGGTCATAGCAACGATGATAAGATTTTCCTACTGGAAGGCAAGTTGGACATGCTTCTAATTTTATTTTTCAATAAGAGTGTTCCACACACTTGAAAATATGAAATGCTACAGCTTCAAATCTACAAGGCCATTGAATTGAGCAATTTCCCCAACAATGCCAAGACTTCTTGTCCCACAGGAGCGGGGCATAGAAGACATAGAGGAGCTGGTTATGGCAATGGCCATGAAATTAGTAATTGAGTACAATGTTTTCCTTATAGTCAGTCTAGCTGGTACGGGTATGTGCTTAGCAGTTGCTGACTGGGAAACTTCTATCGTTTGGAGCAATTGTGGGCATAGAGACAATTCTACATATAGAAATAGTAGCGTGTTTGGGCATAATCTAAACAAGGTTTTGGATTCACTCGTGAATAATGTTTATGCCACCAGATTCAATACTTCAACTTATGTTCCTAAGGGGAAAAACATCAATAGTACTATTTATGGGCTTGTCTAGTGCAGGGGAGATTTGGATTCTTCTGATTGCAAACATTATGCATCGACGGCCAAAGAAAATCTTGTTCTGGAATGCCACAACACTTCTGGATTCATTCAACTAGATGGTTGTTTCTTGCGTCATAAATTTTACAATGACATTGAGAGTAGGAAGAGTACTCCAATAAGTGTTCTCTGCAACACTGACAACAACACTCAGCCACAGCAGTTCACAGATGTTGTTAAGGCCCGCGTCAAAAATATTACCCTTGAAGCTCGTCAGAGTCCCAAACTTTTTGCTATAGATACAGCATCGCGGTCTTCTAGTCTAAAGGGGAAAATCTACAACTTAGCACAGTTTTGGAGAGATCTGCCCCAGACAAGTTGCAGATCGTGCCTAACTTATGCCTTCGATAAAATATTTTCATGCCAAAGTGGAGCTCTTGGGGCACAATTCGGATCTGAGAACTACTATTTACGTTATGAGGTTTATGAATTCTTCAACATTTCCATTCTCTGACCACCTCCAGCAGAAATTCCTCCCGTGTCCTCCGGTATATTGTTCACCTATTATACGATGATAAGTAATATAGTAGTTTAACTCTAGGAACTAATAGACAAACTTATTGCGAATATATGTGCAAATTTACAGAAAGAAAATTGGCAGGAAGCTTGCAATATCTATGGGCGCAGTTGCTGGCAGGATTCTTGGATTCATTGTGGCCCATCCACACCTACTTGGATCGAGTAGCGGCAAAGACTCCTGTCATTGGCAACACAAGTGTTTGGCAATGAGGTGTGGTTCTACTGCGTGAGGCAACAAACGACAAAGCTAAGAAAATGGTGGGATTACGCTAGACTTAAAAGAGAATTTGCACAAAATATGGGTATAGGCTACCACAACAGTTTCTCAAAGCTCATGGTCAGCTATTCCTGCATCCGAGGTAAAACAACAAACAAAATTTCTCAGCGTACTCTGTAACACTTCTTCGATAACAAAGTAGTTTATCGAATCTTTTGCAGTTATACAGGAAATAAAAACTATAAATATATTTTCTTGCTCTATTTTTATTCTAGATCATTAAATTGTTGAAATTTGAACATACCTTTCACTGTGTGCAGAACCTGAGCAATGTAAAGAAAGGAAGAGACGAGCGAGACGCATGTACACATTTTAAAATGGGAGTTACCACAAGTTTCCATTCTTGTAACATAAACCCTAAACATCATATTGACGTCACAGTGAAAATAGATAGGGTTAACAATTCAAGGATAGTATGTCAAAAATACCTCACCAATCAAAAGCCCGGCCGAAAAAGAAGCATGTGCGCACCATGTCACCGATCAGAGGGCAGCAGAATCATGAAGGTCGAAAGAAAGCAGTAAATGTTGAAAGAGTTGTAGAGCATAGGAAAGAAGCCGTAAGAATTTGAGCTTCTGTTCATAGGCAAAGAGGTTGTCCGTGTGTAATGGAAGGGTAGTATTGTGAGACAGTATTGTGTTCACAGGCAAAGAGGTTGTCCGCGTGTAATGGAAGGGTAGTATTGTTATTGTGTCAGCATGAGAGAGGTGACTACATGCAGCTTGCCACAAAGCTATGCAGTGGACTGCATGGATATGTTATGTCTCCGGCACTAGACAAGTGGCATATCAACCGTACTTTGGATAACATCATATTGTCCCAATATTTTTGTATCCGGCAACGTGAAGGCTGCAATAAGACCTCAATGGTTTGCCGAACCAAAAACTTTGGGTAAAATTTTGTTGAATAAAATTGGGAGTAAAAAACCGGTCAAAGTATCAAGCAATGGTAGGTCAACGATATTAGTCCCATGCAGGGACTAATAATAACATGGTAATAATATTTATAAGGTATCGAACAAAAACTAACTGAAAATGAATTTCGAATGTAGTATAAAACATAAAACTAGTTGGAAGCATTTATTTATACCTGTGTGCAAGCGTAGAATTGTGAATCTGAAGGAAAACAAGCCATGCTGGGAAGCTATACACTTTATTATTTACTCCATGGAAAAGTAGTTAGGGTAATTGGTTCATTGTAACTTAAAAACAAAAGAAATAACGATCGGATTCGAATACTTTTGAAGTTGAATGGCTGAAGATGTAAGTTCAAGATATGTACCGAACACAACAATTGTTCATTTAATATATACACAGTAAGCGTATATTGGTTCCATTGCACATAAAAGTTGATACGTCCTACCTCTAAGAGTCACTGCAATTAAATCATACAGAAATTAAACATAAGTGTAAAGAAATGATATATGTATATATAAGTTCACTGTATTACACACAAACGAGATGGACGAGAAAAATGCAATAGAGACAAGGAGGAAACTATCCTCATAGAACAGTAATTGCTAAAAAAGAGAAAAGTGTATATAAATCACATTTGTTACAATTAGAACCATAACTGGGCTATGCATGAGCAAATAAAAACTTCAAGAACCTGTAATTCGAGGACTTATTACAGGACTATGTGAAGGACAGTCAGTTTTGATAGATCAAGCTTGCATCATGTTGTAGATAGATGTTCGCTACTTGTAAAATACTGACGCCAGGGTATCAAAATGAGGTTTGGAGACCCACCTTACACTTATCTTCCAAATTGGTTAATAAAAAAGGAACCGGATGATTCATCATTTAAATGTGAGATCGAGACACAATATTAGGTGGCTTTGAACTAGTTTCAATCATTAGATATTATTGTTGAGTGCTTAAGCAAGTAGTTATTTATTTGGATTGATCATTATCACCAATCACGTCTAACATGAAATGCATGTTATAAATTTACCAATGCTGCCATTAAATTAAATTGTTCTTTAGTTTCTTGCTATAAATCTAGAAAAATGGATGGTATTGAAAATATAAAGGGACTTCATTGTTCATCTTTTCAATAGCATATTGATTGTTTTGGCTACTATAAATAACTCTATTTTTTTAAAACAAAATACCATTACTATACAGATTAATATTTAACATTTTTTTATAAAATTTTAATATATATGTTTTAAACTTTATAATATAATATGATATATATTAATATATATATATTAAATTAAATAAAAATTAAATCTATTTTAAGGTTATGAATACTTAGTGTTGTATGAAACCTTTTATTTATACAATAAAGTACCTAACTCTATGCAATGATTTGATTACTAAAATTTATAAAAGCATACATACACTACCCTGTCATTTTGAACCAATAATCACTTTAAAAGAAACATGATACTCTTAACCATTACATTACCTCAAACTATATCATTAAACCATATACTTAAACTAAAATTTATGAATTAAAATACAATAATAACCGCTAAACATTATCTATATTAAATAAACACTTCAACCCACCATATATATATAACATTCCATTCACCTTTATGAAACTATATAACAAGGTCAACTTAAGACAAGGTCAAAAAGAGTCGAAGACATAAAATGTGAAAGGTCCCTCGTGATAACATTAAGAGCATGTCTCCTTTTATGTTCATGGTAGGTGTGTTTCAAAAGGTGAAAGTCGGGTTTGAAAACACAGGAAATGTAACGGTTAAAATAACTAATACCGGTTGAATTTAATAGTAAGAATTTGGATTTAATAACATATTAACCGTGTAAATAAAATATTTAAGAATAACAAATTCAAGCTTATTTATTTGTAAATTATTTAATATGTATATTTTTATTATTCCTTTTGGAATGAGTACATAACTGCCACAGAAATTGCAGTTATGTTAAATATAAGACATAGTAATAGTATTGTGTTTGTATTTTATATTTAAAGAATATCTGTAAATTTAATTTTACTTATTTAAAAAAGTTATAAATATATAAAGTATATATTTCAACATATTAAATAATTAGATTATTAATTAAAATTAATTTTTATAATAATAAATGAGATGATCACTTTTTTTTATTATAAATTTGAATGAATTAAAATATGATTTTATGAATCATTAACATTTTATTTCTAAATTATCAAAGTCAATTTTAATCATCTACTTATCATGATCTATATACATTATAATATAATATTTTTAAAAACTATGTTAAAATGATTTTAAGGTAATATTAAATATATACCAATTTTTTTAATAATAATATTAAAAATTAATGATATAACAACATTGAATTAATATAATAAATATTATATAATATTTAAATAAAATTTATATTAAAAATTTTATTTAAAATAATTGACTATTTATTATTACAGCATCATCAAAGAACCTAAATTAAACACATTAAAACTATTAAATAATTGTGATGGCAATTTTAACAAATAAAATCAATTAAAACACTTTGAATAAAATATAGTGTTTTTTGTATTCAAGTTTCTGTGATCCATAATGAATTAAACAAAGAATTAAACAAAGTCTTTGGGTAAAAATCACATGAGAGAATTTTCTTGGGGACTCGTTTTCAGGGATGGAATTTGACGGGCATTTTGCCCGTCATAAGGCTTTTTGCACGTATTTGATGGCTGGAATTTGTCATTGCCCGTTTTGAGTGACGTGCCTGGAAGAGTGAAAGACGGATTTTTGAAGTTTGGAACTTTTTCCAAAACGTTTTTACGCACCAAACGTTCTCACGCGGCAAAGTTTTTTCATATAGCAATGTATTTTTTGGGCAAGTTTTTTTAATTGAAAATATGCTAAATTCTAATCACTGTTGGTATAGTTACAACTTACAAGTTACGCCCCTTTGTTTTTCATAGGCAGGGTATTTTTTGGGCAAGTTTTTTTAATTGAAAATATCCTAAATTCTAACGGTAACCTTCACAATTGAGTTTTTTCAAATTCTGGTTTTTTTCTTACGATAAATATATGAAATTTTTCAACATAATTATTTATTGAATGGTAATTTTTTAATCAAAACTTTATTAGTAAAGAGTTAATTTATTATGAGAACATCACTCTTGAAGGGCAAAATTTTTAATAAAATTTCTTGACGGGAAGCATAAAGACCCAAAACGTCAAAAAAAAAATTGTATGACGGGTAAAGAGAAATCCAAATTCCTACCCGAGTCGTTTCGAACCAACAACTACATCAGGACCAGATAAAGAGGCAGACCATGGTAAAGGCTTGAATAGAGAGCAATGTAGAGACATAATTTGAAATAACTGTTATATTTGAACAATATTGTTTAAATTATAATATTAATTTATTAATATATTAAAAACAAATATTATTAAGTATAACTATATTAAATGGCTAGTTCTTGAAAAATAATATTTAAATAATGATATTAGTTTTTTAATTTATTAAAATATTTATATGTAAAGACTATATTAAATGGCTATTTTTTGAACAGAGGGAATGGTTAGAATATTAGTAGAAGTTGGGTTCATGTCTTCTCCTCCTAGGCCTTTTTTTTCTTTTTTTTATATGTAGGTACTTGCTTTCTTTTTATAGTATTTGTTGTTGATTTATTCTTCATTACAATTTATTTTCTGGATCGTTCGTGTTTTTTTTAGGTATTTTATCATCCTATTTGTTATTAACTCCTTTTAATATTTTTGTTATTTGTTTAATGGGCTTGAGCCTGACCCCATTTTATTTATTGAATATTTTTCTTCGGAAATATATATATATATGTGTGTGTGTGTGTGTTTTTGTTTATTTATTTTTCCATTAATTATTTTTAATTTATTTTATTTTATTTCCATTAGTTATTTTATTTATTAAATGATCTTGTTTCGATTAGGGCCTTCACTTGTTTTTATAATTTTTGACTCCCTTTCTTTAAAGTTTGGTTTTGATTATTTATTTATTTATTTAAAAAACTAGTTGTTTTACTTATTAATTTTTGGTTTTAATAAATTAATAAACTAATATCAAAGTTTAGATATTATTTTTTAAAAATTAGTAATATTATTTGGTTTGAATAATATTAATTTAAATATTATTTTTCAAAAACTAGCCATTTAATATAGTCGTTACCTATTAATATTTTTAATAAATTAATGAAATAGTATCATTATTTAAATATTATTTTTCAAAAACTAGCCATTTAATATAGTCGTTACCTATTAATATTTTTAATAAATTAATGAAATAGTATCATTATTTTAAACAATAGTGTTCAAATATAGCCGTTACTCGAAATTAGGTCTCTACATTGCTCTCTATTTAAGTCTCTGCCATGGTCTACCTCTTCATCTGGTCCTAATGATGAACCACACTTGTTGGTTTGAAATGCGTCAGCCAAAAAATTCTCTCATGTGATTTCTACCGAAAAAATTTGTTTAATGCTTTGTTGCCTTCACCATTTTCATTAAGTCCACTCCTCTCATATTTATAACCATCATTTTATTAAAAAATAATTTGATACACAACAATCAATATGAAGCTCATCCAAAATTCAATCTTCCAAACCAAAATTCACTTATTATTTGGTTGATTATGGAAACCAAAGTACAAATTTAACAACAAGAACATTGCTCTTATCGATGAATTGGACTTCCAAAATTTTAATTTAATTATCAATACTTATTATGTGGATGGTATGATTTAACTTCCATAAAATATCCTAAAATATTCTTAGTAGTATACACAAATCAAAGGTGGAGATTGTGTTTTCTCATGGTCTTGTAACAAAGCCTCCATAATAAAGTGCAGTGAATCTCCATGGTTACAAATATTGTACTTTTTTTAATTGTTTCTTAATGTTTTACTTATATATTAATTTTTTTATTGTTAATAATATTAATATATATTACGCTTTGTTTCATATAGTAAAATGAAGCACACGACATTATAAATGTTTTCCATCATCGGCTTGCTGAAGGAGTTGCACAACCCTAGTTAGCAAACACTGCAAGAAGCATGCAGCAGCACGCAGCTGCCCCTCAATGGCCTCCTGTTGCTGGGCCTTGAGCACCATGGACGCATTAGAGGATGAAGAGCCTCTTTCAGATCAACAGCAAGAAAATGAAGGAACAACAAAAGCTTTTGCCTCTCCCATTTCTACAATGGGCCCGACAAAGAACAGACCATCAGTCACCAAGTTTGTTAAAAGATTGGAAGATATTCCTGAAATCTCACTCCCTCTTGCCCTTCCTCGTAGAGCAACACTTTCTCTAGCGAAGTGTGGATTAATGGGGCAGTTCACTGAATAATGGCCATCACCCAAAACTGTGCAAAAATGGGTAGAAAGGAACTGGACTGTGTCAATAGATGGGAAAATCTCAATCAGGTTTTGTGGAAGAGATTACTTCACCTTCCATTTTAAATCCAAGGAAGATCGAAATATGATATTTAGGAATGGACTTTATTTTATGGATACTAGGGGTTTGTATATAAACAGATGGATGTCGGATTTCGACCTCGAAATGGATGTTCCCAATGATGTCCCTGTTTGGGTCAGACTGCCACACCTTCCCCTTCACTGCTGGGGGGACGATTCAGTCAAAGAAATAGGAAATGTAGTTGGGAAATATATAGACAGGTGTGAGCCAAAGGAAAATATGCATGCATGCGCCAGAATATGTGTAGAAGTGGATCTTGGGAAAGGGATACCATAAGCCATCAAAATCAAAGTGGACCAGTGGACGCACATACAATAGCTGGATTATGAACAAATCCCCTTCAAATGCAAGGTATGTCATGAATATGGTCATTTTGCAAATAAATGTACAGAAGAAAAAAAATGAAAATAGTGAAGACCCAGAAAACAAATGGGAACAGGATAAAAGAAAGAAGACAGTCCATAAACAACCAAATCTATCTTCCTCGCAGCCCTCCTCATCCTCTAATCTCCACCCTCCATCACCAAAAGTTAATAACCTTCTTGCTAGCCCTAACCCTTTTGAGACTCTGGATCCTTCAGCTCCCCCATCCCCTGGACCAAGATCTAGATCCAGATCCCCACAACATACCCCCAATCCCCCTTCATCCCCTCTGGTCTTAAACACGCATAGCCCTCCCCAGCCCCAGTAGACATAATACTAACCAGAAAGAAGTCAAAGGAAGTACCCCCAAATGTAGAATACAAAAAAAAATCAGGAATAAAGACAAACAAAGAAATCAGGGATGAAGTAGCAGCAAAGGAAATGGCATTAGGAATACAACAACCTATAGAATCCTTCTTAGAAAAGAGTTCACGAAACAACGAAAAAAATCAGCAAAGAGGGAAAGGAGCCATGCACCACCCAACAAGCAAATAATGATAGTGGTCTCCTGGAATTGTAGAGGAATGTGATCGTCCATCAAAGAAAATGCCACAAGAGAAATTCTGGCAAAAGAAAACCCAAACATCCTTATGATTCATAAGACAAGAACAAACATCTAAGAAATTGAAAATATCAAAAAAAAATTCAAAAATTATGAAGGGGAAGCAATACAGGCAACAGGAGCGTCAGGGGGCATATGCACAATATGGAAAAAAGGAACTTGGGAATTAATAAAATATAAAAAATATCAACACCGGATCCAAACGGATCTAATGAAAATCAATACAAAAGACAAGCACAGTGTCATAAATATATACACTCCAAAACACTACAAGGAAAAATAGCAATGTTGGGACACCTTAAAAGAAACACTAAAAGAAATGCAAATTAGGAAAATAATACTAGGAGGAGATTTAAATTTGGTAAGAAGCATAGAAGAAAATTTTGGAGGAACATATCCCACAGACCCATCCAGGGACATTCTAGAAGAAATAACGGAACAACGCAACGTGATAGATATCCCGCCAAAAAACGGGAAATACACTTGGAGCAACAAAAGAGTGGGCAAAAGTAACATAAAAGAAAGGCTGGATAGAATTCTAATACAATATAGCAGCAGTGCACAACTCCATAAAATAAAAAAATTTACAATACACAGCATCTGACCATAAACCAGTGATAATAGTCATATGCAAAATGAAAAACCAGGAACCGCTTCCATTTAGATACAACTCAATTTGGAACAACAACGAAGAAATTAGCGAATTAGTCAAGGAAGCATGGGAGACAAGAGTAATAGGATCACCATAGTATATTTGGGAAACAAAATTAAAAACTGCAAGAACCAAATTAAAGGAATGGGCAAGAGAAAAAAAGAAAGAAAGAAAAAGAGTTACAACAAAAAATGCATAGCATGCAAACTGAAAAAGAAAACAAAGAAAAAAGCAAGCAAGATTATCTAAGAGAGAAGGAAATGTTTTGGGAAATATATATGGAAAATAGGAAAGAAGAAGAAGAGGCAAGATTGAAATCCAGAAGTTTTTGGCTTAAGGCAAGGGACAAAAACACATCATTTTTCCATAACACAATGAATATAAGAAGAGCAAGAAACCAAGTAGAAAAAATTCAAGTTGAAAGCCAAGAGGTCAAAGGAGCGGAGGAACTAAAAAAAACAACCTATCACCACTTTAAAAACTTACTTTCAGCCAACGAAGAAATGGTTGAAAGTGAAGATTTCTTAAAACACACAAAAAAAATTAAAAAGAACAAAATACAACAATGTTCAAGGATCCCACATAAGAAGAGGTAGTGGTGGCCATATGGAGCCTGCATCCAGAAAAAGCCCCAGGGCCAGATGGCTTCACAATAGCGTTCTACAAATTTCATCGGTATACCATCAGAAATGATTTCCTAAGAATGGTGATGAATGTTTTCAAAAAAAAAAAATAGGAGACAACACCAAATCCTCCTATCTTGCTCTAATCCCAAAGGAAGCAAACCCTCAACTTTCAACAATTTTTGCCCTATCTCTCTCTGCAATTCATCGTATAAGAAAATAAAAAAAATAATTGCAAATAGAATTAAGGAATTACTTCCAATAATGATATCTGAAAATCAAGGAGGATGCGTGCCCAACAGGAAAATCATAGATAATGTAATTATTGTACAAGAAGCGATTCACTCCAATATGCTAAGGCAAGAAAAAGGCTTCATAATCAAACTAGATATGGCAAATGCATTTGACAGGGCCAGTTATCCATATCTAATGGTCGTCCTCCAAAAACTTGAATTTTCAAGAGAAATAGGGGAAGTCATACAGGCATACATTTTTACTCCATGGATTGCCCCCCTCATAAATGAAAGGCCCAGTGATTTCTTTCAAAACACAAGAGGCCTTAGGTAAGGTTGTCCTCTCTCCCCCTTTCTATATATTATAATGGCGGAAACATTAAGCAGGGCTCCGGAAAATCAAAGAAAGGAAAGAAATATCACAGGGATCAGAATAGCAAAAGGAGTAAAAACAATAAACCACTCACTCTTTGTTGATGACACATTGCTGCTGGGAGGGGCATCAACAATAATAGCAAGGAGGTTCAAACAAGTTCTGGATGATTTTTTACAGGTTTTAGGTGGGCTATTAAACAATACAAAATGCAGGATATATGGATGGAATACCCCTTCCAGAACTATGCAAAGGATCTCACAAATATTAGACATCCCTGTACAGGAAAAATGGATACACTTCTTTTATCTGGGACTTCCAATATCAAAAGAGAATATGAAGACAGAAATTTGGACTAAACAAATTGAAAAAATGAAAAACAAAATACAAATTGTGGGTATGATGTGGCTGAATATGGCAGGAAGGGTAATTCTAATCAAAGCACTCCTTGCAGCACTACCTATCTACCAATATGCCATAATTATGGCCCCAGCAAGTGCCCACAAACAAATGGAGCTTATCTTAAGAAGCTTTCTATGGCAGGGGGGGAGCAAGAAAACAAAAAATTTAGCCTGGTCACGTGGAAGCAAGTAGTACTACCAAGGAAAATTTTAAGAACCACCCTAAATTTATATGTATAATAAATGGGCTAATCCCCATGATACATGAGAAAAATGGGAGGCAATTTTATCAATAATATAATATGTATATATAATATTTTTGGCGAATATCTCACCATATTATATTATCTTGTACAGTGATGGAGAATCTTTCACTGAAATAAAATCTTGTAACATCTTGGCAAATATTTTATTGAATAATAAAACATTGTGAAGTCTTAGTGAATGTTTTGTTAAAGTATGAAACCATATATGATAATAAGAGAACATATTCATTAAACTATAATATACTAACATACATGTTTGGAAAAAAGAAACATAATTTTCTCTTCCTACAATCAATGTTCCAAGTTTCAGTGGCCGTATTTGTCAAGGTTCTTACAATACACTCTTCCATATCCTTCTATTAGTTTTGATAATATTCCACAACAAAGTTCTTGTAGGTGTTGATATTGACAACGAGTTCTGTCAAGATAGGAGAGATTAATCTTTTCTCTACAACTTTTGTCAAGCTACTACTTTTTTCAAGTTATCAAATTTCTTTCTTATTCCATAGACTCCAACTGCGAGATAAAAAAAAAAACACATCAAGTTTGTTTACCCCAACATGCCAACAAGTAGCAAGCCCCAACTACATTATATAAGAAAGTATTAGGTATCCCAAAGGCTTGAAGAGGATCTAATTGAAAGAAGTGACCATTGTGAGAATCCTTCCAATCAATATATGGATATATAAATGTAGATTTATTATTATTTTAATTGGAAATCTTCAATTAAATAATAAAATTTAATTACGTCTCTCCTAGTCTAAATTTCTTATTAGCATAATTCACCACCCTCATAGGTCTCACATTTTTTAACAGCGTTAGATTAATTTCCTTTTTGGTGAACAATCTCCACCTTTTAGGAAAATATGGTGCAGTGGCTCCAACCCTTACAGATCATTAGGACAAACTAAGAATAGCACAAAAGATGAAAGGTTGTACAAACCAGCTTATTTTTCAAACAACTAATCCAACATTAGTACCTAAACTTTTTCATGAAGATATTGTTAGTGTCAGTCTTTCCAGCCTTCCTCTAGTGATCAAATATTCTCTTACAAAGTGGTCTCAGAGTGTCAAGGTCAAATTTTGTCATTTCAGTTAGTCTTCAAGAAAAATTTGGTCACTAGGCATTAGGTCTAGGGTTTGTTTTCACTCTTTTCAAAATTGTCCAAATGTCGGTCCATCTCACCATTCAGCTGAGTCTATAATCATTTAGAAGGTTGTTATCACCATGTCAAGTTCCATTGGGTCATTTTACAGCTTATTCATGCTTCAGTTGTGTCTTGGTAAGGTCCATTTCCCTTTCCTAGGGTTTTGAAGGTAATTTATCTTGGATGGTCAAATCATTAGCAAAACTTGTATCCAGATGTTCATACACCTTCCCCTATCCTTAATATACCTTATTAAACACTTCCCATCACTGAGATCCCCCAAATTCCTCATTTTTGCACAAACCCTAGTTTCTTGCCACAACTTGGCAATTTTCTAGGCTAGGCCTGTGTTTTTCCCTTTTCGACCCCTTCCCCTCACGTGATCTTCACGATTCCACTTTTCCCTACTTTTTAACATTCCTCCCTACTCCCCAAAATTTCCTCAAGAATTTAGAAGCCTCCTATCCCTTTCATTTCGCTTCATTTCAACGAAATCTCTTGTTCCACACATCGGGGTCGGTTTTACTCTAATGATGTTTCTGAGCAATCAAAGATGACTTTGGGAAAAATGAGAGAGGTTTTTTTCCACAACATGCCAAGGAAGAAACACCTCCTTCACTTTGTACACAGGTTTCATGGTTTTAGAGAAATTTCAAAAATACCGTTGCCTCAAGAGAATCGAATGCACCTCTGAAGTGACCTTGGGAAAATCAAGTTTTCTCCTATTTTGGTTGGCCAAATGACTTTCTAGATGAGTAAAATGATAACTAGACACAACGAGATTTGCAATGAGCTATCATGAGCTCAATTTGGAGTTGAGTAAGGCATTCAAAATTTGACTGCAACAAAACTCTGCCTTGAGGCAACCTCATTTGGCACATTTTGACCAGTCGTGGGAGATTTGACTTTTGACAGGGAAAATGAACTCCAAATTGACAAGTTTTAGTTGTGTTGGAAATCAGACTCAATGAACTTTCCAACGAGCTATCCTACACTCAATTTGGACACCGGGAAGGCCTCCAAAAAGCATCTGAAAGTTGCACTACGCGTAGGGCTCAGGCGCGCTACGCGTCAGGGTTTTTTGTACAGTTTTCATCTTCAGCTCAACGCGTAGCGCGCCGCGTGCTACCCTTAAGTTGGGGAGGTCCATTTAAAAAAAACTCAGAATTTTTGGATTTTTCATGGCAAAATACACTTGCTCAGCCACTGCGAAGAAGTTTCATGGAGATTTGAGCCCCCAAAAAGTCAAAAAACAAGCAAAAAATGACCTTCTGTCACTTTTTGGACACACAGAAAGCAGTCTTGGGAGATTGCAAGTTTGGAGGAACAAATGGCCAGCACATTGAGAAATTCCACTTGGGATGGAGAGTAGACATCCATACCTTTCCAACAAGCCCACTTGTGCCTCATTTGGATGCTGGGAAGTGCCTCAAAAGTGGCCTGAAAGGCGCGCTACGCGTAGAGAAATGGCACGCTACGCGTTGGGAAAATTTGCCAGTTTTGCACCTTCAGCTCAGGAAAACGCATCATTGACTAGTTTTGACTTTTTGGTGGGATTTTTCATCCTCTTTGATGTAATTGATGTAATTTCATGTTGACATGACACTTTTTTACCTATTCTAGAAGATTCATTCATAAAATGGCAAAAAATTAATGAATGAATTGGTTTCCTAGCTTAT
>APFE030166840.1:31503-46351 GCA_000404065.3 Pinus taeda | reverse complement strand
TTTATTTATATTTTTATTTATTTACCATACCTTTGGAGTAAGTATAAAAAGAAGTTTTATTTATTTACCATACCTCCACTTTATTTTTATTTTTATTTATTTACACCCTTGCGTGTCTGTAAATATAAGATGACTTATGAAGTAAATATAAAAAAATGTTTTATTTATTTACCATACCTCTCATTTATTTATAATTTTATTAATTTACCATACCTCTTTTATAAATATAGTATTCGGGCCTTAGGATTCACTTAAATAAAACCTATTCTTGAACATTAAGGCGAATGGAAGGTTGTAACTCCTAATTTCAAGTGTTAAATTTACCTTTTTTACCCTCTCCCTTAATATAAGGTGGGCTACTTGAGGCGATTTCTAAAAATGTACTGTGATACAAAATATTCACCCACTAAAAATTTAAAACCCCTTAATTTCGCCTAAGGGAGAACATTCGCCACTAAAATTTTCCATGAGTACTACCTTATGAATAAGGAGGCCTAACAATACATATACTTGGGCTCATGAATGCAACAGTGGGAATGAAAATAGTATGGAGACTAATTACAGGAAAAGAGTGTTGGTGGAAAAAGACTCTTATAACAAAATATATGGATGGCACAAGGAAAATACTGCTTAATGGAAATATCCCAACAAGACAATGTACCCAAGTATGGAAGTTAGTTAAGAAAACAATTCCATTAATGAGCAGATATATTTCTAAAATCCAGGCAATGGAAAAACAATCTCAATTTGGGAGGACAGAATCATGGGAAAAGAAACACTACAGACTCATCCAGAAATTAAAGACATACAAGGGTGGATGAAAGATAAAGGCTTCAATACTTTACACTCTATCTCTCTCTGGAATCATAAGGAGTGGCAAGATTGGAAAAGCTTAGCAATTTCGACAAATCTCGAAGGGCAATGAAGCAAAATCAGGTAGCTCTTAAAACGAGCAGTGCCAATCCACTTTGATGAGGAATATGCTTATCTTTGGGACCCAAGTGGTGGACATTACACAGTTGGGACTGTATATAAAATCTTTCAGGAACAACCAAATCAACAAGACTAGATTCTTGGAAAATAGCATGGAAATCAAAAAGTCTGCGTAAGATCAAAATGTTCATCTGGAATCTTTTAAAAGGGAGAATATTGACCAGTGACAACTTAAAAAAAAAGGCTTTCAAGGCCCAACACGATGCCCATTATGCATGCAGGCTGAAGAAAATATTCAACACTTATTCCAAGAATGCACCTTTGCCAAAGAATGTTGGCAGCAGCTGATAAGTCCATTGGAAATAATAATAAATTTTGAAAAGCCCTTGTCCGATTTTCTCCATACCCTCAAGAAGGCCTATACATACACAACAAAGAAGAAATTCACAATTCAGAGAGTATGGAAGTGCATTCCAGTAGTTCTATGTTGGCAAATTTGGTTGACACAAAATAAGTGCATATTCAAAAATCAAATTCCAAGGATAGGGAAGACCCTCTAAAAAACGTGGGGTTTAACTTCTGAAATCTTCAATGTCAAAGGAACAACACCAACATATTATAACAATCTTTAGCAGGAAGAGCAAGAATGGCTCAACAAAGCCATAATAAATAATAATGGACAAAAAGGAAACAGGAAGATAAACTCAGGAAATATATGGAAAATAAGAATGAGAGAAGAGGAACTAACACACTGGAGGAAAAATTAGAATAGATATTATCTATACTTTGATGGGGCCTCAAAGCATAACCCGGGAAAGGCAGGGGCAGGGAGAATAATCCTAGATCCTGATGGGAAAAAAACTTTCACATATGAATGGGGATTGGGACAAATCTCAAATAATAGGGCAGAAGCATACAGCTTGTTGATGGGAACAAGAATAACAAAAGAAAGAGAAATTCAAAATCCTATCATAATAGGAGACTCGACCATAATAATAGAGGCAATGGAAAGAAACAAAAATCCAACCAATGAGTTCATGAACAAAATTCTTAGAAGAATCAGGGAGAATTTGGAAGGCTTTGGCAATGTAATCTTCAGACATGTCTTGATAATTCACAATCAATAGAAGGATTATTTTGCAAACCAAGTAGTGGAAAAAAATGAAGAGCATGTTCGTGAAAACCAAGAAGAATATTATAACTCTGTTCTTTCATGAGCAGCAAAAAGCACAAGTATAAAGCTCACCAGCATCAAGGAAAAACCACAAGGATAAAAGCAATAAATCAAAAAACAACAGTCAAAAAGCAACAAAGGACTCATCATTGCAGTAACAGCGAGGAAATCCTGGAAATGCAAGGGAAAATCCATGAAACTTCAGACACTAGCATGAGAAACAGCAGGAAAGAAGACTGCAACCATGGTCTCAAGAACCATGCTGCAAACTATGTCATCAAAGGCAGGGTTTGGGCGGCGTTGAAGCACTATAAGAACAGAGGGTGCATTCACAAAAATCGCAGAAGCAATCTCAGTGAAGAAATATTCATCTTCCAGGTCAGTATAGCGCTTCTTTGGTTTTAAAGCCCCTTCTTGCCTTATATAACAGCCCGTAGTGTTACCACTGCTAAGCGTGGACTTCATTTAAGCCCCCTCCCCTCTTCTTACCCAGCGCACTCACCACATATCCCTTCATTCCCTCCACTCCCTCCACTCAACGACCCATTGCGTTGTAAAGCCTCTGTTATGTCTAGATTTTGGTCCTTTCTTTGGTACCTCATTATTATTGAAATATCAAGGAAAAACACGACCGAGTGCTTAATACGGACTTCAAATAAGCATTCATTTGCACCTATATCTATCACCGGGTCTGCCCTCCCAAGCCTTTTCTATATCACTTTTCTTTCCTCCCTCCGATCCCTGATCAAATCTGGATAGTTGATCGGACGCTTGATCCGATGGTTGGCGATCAGCCCGTCCTTCCAAACTTGTGCAAATTTCTCCCAGCGTCGATGTGTCCTCATCGGATCTGACGGTTCACTTCGATATTGGGCCGACATGAAGCTCGGAGATTACCCGCCCGAAAAGCAGTTTTCTCTCTTTTCTCTAATGCTACATGTCGTCTGGTCAGTGGAATCGGGCGACCTCCCCTTTTTACCACTCATGGATTTTTCTCCGCCCGAAATACCATCTCCATTAATCTACCTCTCTTCTTGGTTATCATTCGAACTTTTTCGAGCCCGATGACCATTGATTTTATTCATCGACGGCTACAACGGTTCCTCCAAACTCCTCTCCCACCAGCGCCCTAGTTAATCTCCACCGTCCATCTCATGATTCCGAACTATGCGGCTTAATCTTGGCCGTCATTAATCTGAAAACCCTGTTCATTGATTCCAATGGTTCTTGTGTCCGACAAAAGGAAAGTGGTCAACATCAACAGAAGAAAAAGTACCTCAGGGAATACAAATTCAAGGAAGCACAACAAAACAAGGAGCAAAATGCAAAGCCAAAGGAAGAACATGAAATCAACACAAATGGAACTCGGTCAAATATGAAAAGAAGAAACAACCAACTCAGGAGAAAACAGTCTATAAGCCATGAAAAATCGTCAGAGAACCCATGACATGTAAATTTATATTTCTAGTAGGTCAGTTTGTTAGGTAGTACACTAGAATACTCATAAAAATACATGAAGTCTGGAACACGAGCCTAGGAGAAGAGACTACGTTCCTATCTCATGGCTTAGATGTTTATCATTTTGAAGTCGTTTGTAATAGAAGCTTGCTCCAACAAAGCTTTTGATAATATATCAACTACCCGACCTTGTTAAACTATATATATATATATATATATATATATATATATATATGGAGAATTTGTGGTCAAATCTTGATTTGTGTTGTTTAAATTATTTTTTTTACTACATATATGGATTCAACACCTCAAATAACCCTATGGCACTTCGATTGTGAGAGTTCAACTCTAAAACTTGTCATTTCAATGAATCTCTATGGAATTCTAGACAAATTACATCAGAAAATAAACCAAAAAACATTTCAAAAAAATCTCACATATAAATAACATCTATTTTAAATAAAAATATAATTGAGTTAAATTCTTATATTTTTAAAATTTAAGCAACTTGAAATATACATATAATAAATTGATGCTTATTTACATTTATTAGAAATTTAATTTATATAACTCCACTAAATATTTTATATTTTGAAATTGTTGTTATTTAAAATCTTTTTAAAAAACATATTAAAACACTTTGATTATACAAAATTCAAATCAATGAAATATTCTATTCGCTTCAGTTTATAAATCACTCACATTAAATTAACTTTTAACTTATTTTTACTAAAGAATTTTTCTTGGTAGAAGCTTATACCATCCATCTACGAAGTAGAAAATTTTAGCTGGGCACTCTTTCGACTTTATTTTTCATTCGAAAGCAAACAGAAGTGGCCAATGATGTTACTACCAATGACCACTTCCAAGAAGATTAAATTCTATAATTATTTGTATTCTCATGGATCCATGGTCTAAGTTTGACTTGTACTCTCGCTATTGAACTATAATAATTATAAAATAACAAATTTTGATATGCACTCATGCAAGTTCTAGTTGCTTTATATTTTTTCATTGCTGCACAATTAAGAGATTGCTGCGCAGTTAATAAGAGAAAAGGTTCCCACAAAATTGGTTTACACTTGCGCCAACTTCACACTATATCCATAAGTATTAATTGCAAAAAGGATTTCAACCACTAAATTACAAAATTTAGAGTGAAAACCATGAAAAAACTCACTGAACACCGCTGGAAATGAAGTGTTCAATCGCTTGCACCATAAATGAAAGGGAAAACCAAGCAAAATCTTTGCCATCACATCAAATTTATTTAGAAAATCAATGCTATCCAGCGCTTCACCCAAACAGTGGGGGAGAAATAAATCTAGTTGGTTTTAGTCTGATTTTTTGGAAGTTTTTTCGGTAGATTTTTCTGATCTAATTTCTTTAAAATCCAGCAGGGATTTATTGAAATCACAAGTTTGATGGGTAACCACTGTACAATAGAAGTGCTTAGGGGTTTTTCAGAGTGTTGAATCCATATATATAGTCAAAAAACTAGTCTCTAAAATTCGGCAGAAATTAACCACTGTACAATAGAAGTGCCCAAGGGGTTTTTTAGGGTGTTGAATCCATATATACAGTCAAACAACTAGTTTAAATAACAAAAATCAAGATTTCACCACAAATTATTCCGATGGATTACTTCAAAAAGTCGCACTAAAAACAACTCCAAAACAAATTAGGTATGCAACATTATATGAAAATGCACAAAACCCCTAGTTACTTTATGAAATGACAAGTACATTGCAGATAAACTCATATTGAAGATGCCGACCAACCAAGCAAATTATTTTATGAAGATGCCAAGTATGTAGTAGAGAGATTTCCTTTATGAAGATGCTAAGTTTGTGGTAGAGGGATAAATTAAGTGAGTGGTATAGTTTTAAAAGTTGTAAAGAGAGGTCTATAGGAATGTTAAATGGAAGGAATGTTAAATGATAGGAATGTTAAATGGAAGGAAGTGTATTTTGGTTTAAAATAATAAATGTTATAATAAATTTAGATTGTTTAATGTATTTATATTTTTTCTTTTTAATTTATAATTTGTAATCATATACATCAAGAAGTAGCCTAGTGTCCATATCAAATAAATATTATGAACACAATTTATAATTAAAATTTTTATCAATTAAAAAAATACGATGTTCAACAAAATTCTCATTAACAAAAAAAAAAATTGTGATATTTCCAGCTCTCGCAATGAGCTTCATCTTTTGAACAAGTCATAGAAGGATTGGTTGGAACAAAGTATGCTTTTAAGGTTGGTGGTTAAATTTCTTGAATAGTTGAAGTTGGATTTTGCTTTCCCAGTTTCATATTCCATTTACTAAATTTAACTGGATTTTACTAAACTTATTTTCTTGTAAGAGGAATGTAGAAAATATTGTCAATTATCATTGTCATAATCGTAGTAAGATCGAACGAATTGCATCTACTATATATATATATATATATAATTTTTAAATGAAATAAAAACGACAAAATTTCATTGTAAGTGTATGTCGTTTGACTCATACATTACTTTCTCTCATTGTTTTTTTTCCATGTCATTCTTAATATCCTAACTGAGGAAGCCTCATTAATAGTCTTGAGGATGATTGTGTTGGCCAAAATTAATTAAGTGCATGGTTGATCGAATATGTGATGCAATATATTCTGAAAACGAATGAAGTGGTTGTTGTGGATATTCATAAGTGGGTTCAATGGAGGTAGAACATAATGCTTTAGCCATTAAACATTTGAAATCAATTACATGGAAATGTCTATTGCCAATGCATTACTCTTTGAGCATTGAATACATGTGGTACCTCAATGTTGTTAACTTATAGAACATCCTTCTTTTTGGAGGGAAACCAAACTTGGTTGTCAATTTCAATTGTGGGAGAAATGCAGTGTTTATCATGAAGCTCATTGTGCTTGTTCTGGGTTCAAGAAATGATTTCCTCAACTTATTGAGGAACTCTTTATTGTGCAACTTTAACGCAAAAGTATGAGAAAAAGTTATTGTGCAACCCAAAGTCTAGTTACAAAATTTTGGATTCGATGCGGAGGCAAAATGTCCTCTCAAATCTTAAAAACTCTATTATGGTAAACCTATTAGCATAATAATAATAAAAATTCATCCGATATAAATAATAAATCCACATTTAAAATAAATATATACTCATGATATATAAAATAGGAAAATTTTAAACTACTATATTTAGGCCGATAGGCCTTCCTTTGAGTGAGACTTTCGTCGTCCTTTTGTTTCTAATGTTGACACCTGGCGTCCACATTCAGTGGGCATTTAGCAGGAAATTTTTCATATGTGTCGTGCAATTTCTTTTTATTCTCAGCAATTTCAGAGAACATCCTGCTTTCTTCCACCATATCCGTCTGTTTCCTGCTCTTCCTCCATATCCATCCATTTTGTGCTCTTCATGTTCTCTTCCACGCCCTCTGCAATAATGTTTTTGTGTTTTTGAAAATGAGCATTCACTCGGGCTGTAGAGTTTGAGGTATTGTGGATTAGGGTTCACGGCAGTGGATCAGATTGCCTATTATTTATGATGTTCTGCATATTGCGCTGTGGATAGCGGTGAACAGGTCTCATGAGCTGTCGTTGTGTAAAGAACAGTGCATCGAGCTCTAGAATTTGAGGCTTGGTGTATTAGGGTTTGAAGCAGTGGATGAGATTCTGTTTCTTTATGAATTTCTGCAAATTGAGTTGGGGATACCAGTGAAAAATTCATGTGAGTTGCCTTCATGTAAATAACAACGAATCGAGCTCTAGACTTCAAGGTTTTGTCGATTAGGGTTTGAAATAGTTGATTAGATTCTGTATTCTCTACTATGTTGTTCGAATTGAGCTATGGATAGCTGTGAACAGGTCTTGTGAGCTGCGGTGAATGAGGGATGGGGTGTATATTTTGCCAAGCAGCCAACTCCAACCCCTGTGGAAGATCCTGCAAGCCCTAAGGAAAGGCTTGTTCAGATTACATATAGAAGAAGGTCAAATGCTTCTGTCGAGAAGCTCGAGAATGTTCAAGTCTCCAACAGAGTTGGAGAGGGGAAAGAGGTAGCCAAGGTGAGGAGTAAACGTAATTCTGATCTTGCCGCAGATGTGGCAGAGCCGGCACAGGAGAGGCGAAGGGAGAAGCCCAATCCCATGCTGAGCAATCCTTCCAAGCACATACATGGAGAGCAAGTTGTTGCAGGATGGCCCACCTGGCTTTCAACTATTGCTAGAGAATCTATCAAAGGGTGGATTCCATGTTGTTCAGGCACCTTCGAGAAGCTTGATAAAGTAAGTGATAATAGTAATTATAGATTATATTGTTTGCATAATTGTTTAGGTTTGGACTCTGCAGTTGTCTATGAAATCTGCTCCATATTTTTGTTTCTTCCATTAGTCTTGCACAAGAGAATCTTGTGGTAAATGCAGTTTCATATATCTCGCATTTACTCAGGTCGAGTTTATGGGTTCTTTTTATGCCTCATGACACATAAAGTGTGAATATCCGATTCAATTTATGAAGAACAGGGTATGGTAAACTCATACATGAACACTTAAACAACTTGAGATTTCCATGATAATATATGTGTAACCATATTTCCTTCCTGGTTTTTAGCCCGCAAAATATATTCTCATTATTTTCTTAAATGCAAATATTTCTATTAAGTTACTATCAACAATTGTAATGAATTTCTGCTACATCTTCCAAAAGGTCTGGCTTCCAATTAGAAAACTAATTCGAGTTTTCTATTTAAATTTTGTATTAAATTGGATTCTGAAACTTGTTAAACAATATCTGCAAATTCCCTGATTTATTATTAAAATATCCCCATGGTCTTAAGATAAATTAATGAAATGGTCTCACTAAGAGTTATTCTATTGTTAAGCAGCAAAGGCGGAACATGAAGTGTAATTGTCTATTGAATATCTCGCTACTTGCAACTATGTTGACATAGGGGAATGAGGGAGATGTTTTCTGTCACATCCTTTATAGATGTTATGTCAAGAAAAAGGAAATGTATTTTTATAAACCATCTTCCCATCATCGCTATGAAGCCCTTGGAAGGATTCCTTCTCACTTATTCCAAGCCCTATCATTCCAAAATCTATCTTTCATCCATCAGCTCTGTATATATTTTACTCCCATACTCCTAAAATTGTGAGCATCATGTAATCTACCCATAAAGTTTTTGATTTGCAACTGAATCTTATACGTATCTTACTTACAGAAAATTAGTAATGGTTTAGAATGAAGATGGAGACTGTATCCTCACAAAGGGAGTACTATCTGAGAAAGAAAGTGATCTTAACAAAGGGAATGATATTGACTTGAATATTTTGTAATCGTGACCATTGACAGACCACTGGTTAAGGTAAATGTAAAAAACACAAGTTATCAATTGGTTCATAAATGGTATTACCGACCTTTTTAAATTTGTTTGGAAGATCCTATGTCTTATATTCTATGATGGAATTACCTTGTCATTCATATACCATCACACAGTGGAAACTGTTAAATTAATTAATATGTTTCCATAGTATTTAATACAACTGAAAAGCCTAAATGCAGTTTCATATATCTCGCATTTACTCAGGTCGAGTTTATGGGTTCTTTTTATGCCTCATGACACACAAAGCGTGAATATCTGATTCAATTTATTAAGAACAGGGCATGGTAAACTCATACATGAACACTTAAACAACTTGAGATTTCCATGATAATATATGTGTAACCAGAATTCCTTCCTGCTTTTCAGTCCGCACAAGATATTCTTGTTATTTGCTTAAATGCAAATATTGCTATTAAGTTACTATCAACAATTGTAATGAATTTCTGCTACATCTTCCGAAAAGTCTGGCTTCCAATTACAAAACTAGTTCGAGTTTGCTATTTAAATTTTGTATTAAATTGGATTCTGAAACTTGTTAAACAATATATGCAAATTCCCTGATTTATTATTCAAATATCCCCATGGTCTTAAGATAAATTAATGAAATGGTCTCGCTAAGAGTTATTCTATTGTTAAGCAGCAAAGGCGAAACATGAAGTGTAACTGCCTGTTGAATATCTCGATGCTTGCAACTATGTTGACATAGGGGAATGAGGGAGACGTTTCCTGTCACATCCGTTACAGATGTTATGTCAAGAAAAGGGAAATGTATGTTTATAAACCGTCTTCCCATCATCGCGATGAAGCCCTTGGAAGGATTCCTTCTCACTTATTCCAAGCCCTATCATTCCAAATACTATCTTTCATCCATTAGCTCTGTATATATTTTATTCCCATACTCCTAAAATTGTGAGCATCATGTAATCTACCCAGAAAGTTTTTGGTTTGCAACTGAATCTGATACCTATCTTACTTACAGAAAATTAGTAATGGTTTAGAATGAAGATGGAGATTGTATCGTCACAAAGGGAGTACTATCTGAGAAAGAAAGTGATCTTAACAAAGGGGATGATACTGACTTGAATATTTTGTAATTGTGACCATTGACAAACCATTGGTTAAGGTAATTGTAAAAAACAAAAGTTATCAATTGGTTCATAAATGGTATTACCGACATTTTTAAATTTGTTTGGAAGATCCTATGTCTTATATTCTATGATGGAATTACCTTGTCGTTCGTATACCATCACACAGTGGAAACTTTTAAATTAATTAATATGTTTCCATAGTATGTAATACAACTGAAAAGCCTAAATGTGGTAAGAGATAATAGTTATTCATTGCTGGGATTTAATAATTTTTCCTCTAATTGTTAATCATATTGGTAACTGTGATTTGCTTTTAATCCTTAATACACAAATTAATACATTTTTAAACATTTAAGCGATCCTGCCTAAATTGTTTACTGGTGGTATTATTTTGCAAAGGTGATGTTTTATTTGTATTTGAGGTGGATGCATTTTGATTGTTTTAATATTGTGAATTATATGTCATCTTAATTCTAGCAATGACTTAAGACCTCAAATCTTGTGGTTACTTTACAAACTTCATTTTATGTTTTAAGCATTTTTATTGCCATAGTGGCAATCAATCATATTTTTTGTTGTTGTTTGAAAAATGTAGAATGCAATTTGACAAGGATATCATGTTGTTTTAGGCTTTATGGGAAACAATACTATTCCATGACTCAAAAGAATAGAAAGTAATGTTAATATTGAGCTAACATGTGAAAGTTCCTTGCAACAAAATATTTTCAGCAAGCAATAAAGGGTTAAGTAATTTGACTGTATATGTAGAATGAAATTTTGAACTCAGTTTCATGTGGGTTGGCCATCACACATTGCACTATAAAATTTAATTATGGAGTAATGTTCTTGTTGATTGGTTTATTGCCTATGTTTGGAACTTTGTAAAATTTTTGTTACTGGTATTTATGTAAATAACCTGTTGTTGTTAGTTTTACCATAACCTTCTTATCTTTTGAATGTTAATTACATGATGATTGAGGTTTGCTTCTGATTGTCGAGGGTGTTATCATTGTGCTGAATATTTTGGCCTGTTAGGTTGTATCCAAGCAATGAATGTAGCAACATCATTGTGCTTGTGTTTGCTAGCTCTGAATAGAATCTAGGAAACGCTTGAAAAATATTGAAGTATTTATATCATGTATTTACTTTTGGCATAGAAGGAAACCTGTTTCATTCATTTTCATATTGATTTTATTGATTAAGGTGAGTGGAAGGTTTCTTTCTTCAGACTAGTTCCACTAATCTTATACGATTTATTGATTTAAGCAGCAAACTGTGTAATGTTATACACCCTGGAAGTAGACTATGATCACAGGTTACCATAACAACGAAATATATGTGGGATTTGTTAGCACCCAAAGTGGTCCCTTCTTTTGAAGGGCCCCAAGTGGACAGCAAGCAGTGTTGTCACTGCCACCAACACCACTCTTCTCTCTTTGGAACTAGTGCGTGATAGCTCCAAGGGGGCATCCCTATTTAAAGCAAAAATCCATTAAAATCATCAATAAGACACTTCAAATGTACAATAGAAACTTGCTGCAATCTGCATTAAAACTTATATCCCTGCAAAAACAAGCCTAAATTTCAGATTTGAAAGAAGATGCTCGAAATTAGAAATTGAACCTCACAAATCAATGACAATTTCCTCTTTAATCTACAAAAAACTTGCAGATTGGCAACATCTATGTTGTAGAACCACAAATAATTAATTCAAAATAGCAAACACATTATTCTTTTAAAACATATTATTAATTGGTGTTGTAATGAGATGGGCATGGGATATGGAAGAGAGAAGAATACTAGCAAGGCAACACATTATTAATACGAATTATAAATTCGCAATTTTAAAGGATGGTGAAAATCAAATGTGCCAGGGATATTGGGTTACGTTGGTAGTCAATTTTCACCCAAACTTAAAAAAAAATGTCATATTTAAAATCACAAGGCTGTGTGGCCTTGTTTGACATTTCAGACATCAAACCATCATGCTAATATCTCGTTTTTGTTTATGCTAATTTAATAATCCTATCAGATTTTGGAAATCACCATTCCTGATTTCCAGTCTGTGATTGAAGCGTTTCCTTCTTGATTATCTGCTATTTATGGGCTCATTTTTAGTATTTACATTGTTAAAATGCAATCAAATTATTGTATTTACAAAATAAATGAAGATTTATCAAGGCCTTATGGAGACATGAAACATCCGTAGCTAGTGATTTTCTTTAGTCTTACCTCGCACTCTTGAGAAGACAATGCATTAATGGGTCACAGTACTCATCTCCTTCGCAGACATAGAGGATCTGTAGACAGTGTTGTCCTTTCATCTTACCTCTCTCTGAGTAGGTAATGTATTAACGAGTCAGGGGGTTTTGTTTTTTGTGGTTCTATTATGGCTCATGAATGGATGTGTTTATGGATTGAAATTTAAGGGAAACATGGGTTTACTATAGCATATGAATGGGATGCATCCAAAAATTGAAATTTCAGAAGTTGGGTTTATTGTGCATATGAAATGGCATGTGTTCATGCTTTTGAAATTTTATTCAGAGAAAAGAAAATATGGATTTGGTATTGCATATGAATGAGATGTATTCTTCGTATATTCTTGGCCATCTATAGAGATTTCTTGATTTTGGGTAATTAACTTAACCTCTTGATTTTGGGTAATTAACTTACTCTAAAATGAAATAAGACATTCAATGTGTTCCTTGTAATATAGATATAAACAAAACATCTAAAGAAAAGTAATTACACAATGATCTAGTCCAAAAAACAAGGTTTTCCACAAACTAATTAACTCTTCTAGAAAAATTAAACAATTCCAATTTAATAATCCTATGGCCTCTCTTTATACCTTTTGGGACAATTGCTAGTTTACTATAATAACAATGTCTCCATCAAAATACAAACATTTTATAATGTTTATAATGTGAATCATGTAGAGAGAGGTTAAATGATAAATGTGTATGGTTCCAGTATCCACGTTATATAACGAACTCTCTAAATTTTTCAGTTATTATGGAAAAATAAAGGAAGGAATATCGTGTGTCGTACCCAAAATTGTTAATACACAATGAGTCCAGCCACTCATGCATGCATTAAGGGTTATTGGAGCTAAGCTATTAGTGACAATGATGCATAGTTGGTTACATTTATTGTCTCATAGTTAGCCGGGAAGTCACGTTTTCCTAACTGCCTTCTGAAATTGGAGTTGTCCCGCACAAATAGTCATTATGTTGAACACCCGGTTGAAATAAAGCATCGTGTCTCAAATAAATAAATAAATAAATTATTTTCATAAATAAATGTGTCAAAATGTCATTTTTTTTCCAAAGTCTTTTTTATGCTTTGATCAATTTCATTAGTCATAATAAAGCAATGAATAATCACACTAGGATGTCTTGCTGAACATTCAACTTGGAATAACTGTCCCGTCAACGGTGGTTATTATTTTGTCGTTATTAACTTTTATTACATAGAATTTTCATCAAAATTGTTACAAATTGGGTTATAACTGCATAGAAGCAGACTTGTGTGTGCAATTACGGCCTCATAACCATACTCTTGCCTTTTTATGCATGAAGTTGGGGGTTAGGGTTAGGGAAAAGCAGTTCCGGCTCAACGTTTGATCATTAGAGGTTGTGGAAATATTATTGTTAAATAAAACTAAATTATTTTATTAGAGGCTGTTTTAATTATGCGATTCTGACCATGTTTAGTGGTCATTCAAACCATGTGCAGTGTTTGTGTAAGATTGTTGTATTGCAAATCTTAGGTTTTTAATTTTGGATTTGAAATTGGGTTTCTGAAATGACATCTTCCTAGATACTAATTTGTGAGTTTAGTGTTCATTCAAACCATGTGCACTGTTTGTATAAGATTGTTGTATTGCAAATCTTAGGTTTTTAATTTTGGATTTGAAATTGAGTTTCTGAAATGACATTTTCCTAGATACTAATTTGATATTTCTCATAGTACTATATCAATATGGTATTTTTATATGGAATTTATTGATTTCTCATAGTTCGTATTTATATATGGTATTTCTTGATTTTTGATATTTCTGTATCTATATGGCATTTCTTTTGTGGTGTGGTTGATTTCTCACAGTTCTTCATCTATACGGTATGGTATTTCTTGTATTGATTTTTTATGATTGAGGTTGTAATGTAATCATTAAGGGAGGGTGTCAGGAATGATGCTTACATTGATAGACTTTGTAGATTTAATTTGTTGGGTTTGTTGGAGACTATTAGTATATTCTCTCAACCACAATCTCCAAGTATAGAATTAAATTTGACCTCCAAAAATTCTTTATGAAATAGTTGAAAAATAATTTTAAGCCCTTGTTCTGGCTTAGCAATAGAATCAAAAACCAAAAGGTTATCATAACTACTAGAGTTACCAAAAGAAAGGTAGAATAATCAATTATTATCCACATGTAGTTGAATATCCCTATTTGGATTTCTAAGAGTGTCAATTTGGTCATCAACTTATTGAAACTTTGAAACTATGCCCTAAGGTCCACTAGAATCTCCATTGTCAACTAGGATTTGTTTCCATTGATAATCCCTTAATTGGAATTGAAGAATCTCTTCTTATTAGAGATGGATCTTCTACACTCATTGAGCCTTATCACCCCAAACGTATTCTTTGGAATTCAATCTAAGTGGATAGGAAAACAAAGCGCACTCCTAAACACTCGAACTACAACCCAAAAACATATATAATTGTTATTTTGAATAATAAGAATTGTGAATATTAGTGAGTTATATATTATAGATAATTGGGCTTTTACGTTATT